>KN837078.1:1593671-1747437 GCA_000827215.1 Sphaerobolus stellatus SS14
GTTAAGTTGAATACGTTTTCCAGGTCTGAGATAAAAGTAATGAGCAATGCGGCAGGTACCATTGAACTAGTACCTCTAGTACCATGGTTCTCCAGCACTCGCTCCGACTATCTGGCCGGTCCACAACAAAACGGGAACAAAGTGAGGCTGCGTCTTGGAAATTGAATCGTTAAATTGAATACGTTTTCCAGGTCTGAGATAAAAGTAATGAGCAATGTGGTAGGCACCGTTGAACTACTACCTCTAGTACCATGGTTCTCTAGTACTCGCTCCGACTATCTGGCCGGTCCACAACAAAACGGGAACAGAATGAGGCTGCTACTTGAGAGACATGCATTTAAGCTGGACGGAGTTGAATAACACCATTTAGTGATGTGGATGAACCACCCGTGGAGACAGCACCACAAAGAAGGAGAAAAAGTATATTAAACTAACCTTATTTTCTCTTGCTTTTCGCATGGTAGACCTCCGAGTCCATCGCAGGCTCGTAGAGCGGAGCGAAGGCTGAAATTTGTTAATTTCTTTGCGAAATAGGCAATGAAAATAGGCACACCGCTCGAAATTACGACCTGGGCAGTGGAATGCATGTCCATATTGCCTTCTTCCTGGAGTTTTGGATTCTAGATTCTAGTCGGACGCAGTGAAAGGTTCACTGCGTTTTGCTGACATCATCATCATCCAACTGCGGCTATCGTTTCCTGTAAGTAGTTTGGGCTGAAAATCAGAAAAGGATGGATAATCATGGGGATGTTTCCTGGAATGTCACATTGCCGCGATATTCCTGCCGATCGGATCCGCTAGAAGATCGAAATTTTACCTTTGTATCTTTAGACCATAGTAGGTCCACCCTTCAAGTGTCACCGAGCGGTGGGAATCGCAATTCTTTACCTCAGTAGCCTCAGTACCGTTCTTCAATTGATGGATATCGGCACGAGATTGCGCCATTCAAATCTGCCAGGTTCACTCTGATATCCCTTCCGTAATCCAAGTGCCGACCCATTGTTTTTTGGAGCTATTTGCCATGCAGGTGAGTGTACATTTCCACCGATGAGGAATAGGCAACGTGTCATCTACAGCAGGTCGTCCTGAAAAGGCCGTTCCCATCCACATTCTGCTTACCCTTAAATCGGACCTCCCCTTCTTATATCTGACCAGCCGCATCTCATAGCAGGATTAGAGTTCTGAAAAAGGATACACCTGTATTATAGGATCTTGTTGAAATTCCGAGATCACGAAAGCGAAACGCGGAAGGTTGATAGTCGACATTGGAACAGGTTCATCGATTCTCGGTTTTGATACTCAACGAACAACCAAGCAAGATGTCAGGAAGATACACCTTAACAAGTGAGCCATCTAGTTCAAAGAATGTTGGTGGTGGGCGTAAAGCTGGTGAGTAAATCCACTACTTCCTGATATGCTAGCCTAAAAGAAATTTCCAGGGAAACAGAGAGTCCAGCCAACCTTCTCAGTGGGAAAACGTTATGGACAATCTGATATGCCTCCAGAGTTGTTAGAGTCTGTGCCAAATGACCACCGGAATCCTCCGCCATCTCGTGCATATTACCCATTCGAGCATCTTCAAAGACAGTTCGACAAATGGGAGCAGGAACATCGTAAGTGAAGATATACAGCAATGATCATCAACCCCATTAACGATGTATACATAATTCAGCGGGCGAGATTTCCCCCGGTGCCAATGGCAACCTTACCATGTTACAAGACGGCCCTCCAGGTGCTCCTCCTCCTTATGCATTGAGAGAGTTGATGATCGCAGCCATCAATGGTGCACCCGAGAGAAAACTTACTCTGCGTGAAATTCGTGTGGCGCTCATACGACGGTTCGAATGGTTTGCTCGAAGCAAAGACGATTCGAAGGGATGGAAAGTGCGTGCTCATGTGTTTTGGCCTAATCAGTACTAAACACATTCTGGACAGACTACGGTGAGGTGGAATCTGAACCAATGTTCAACTTTCACAAGGATTCCAAGGCAGCGCACGGCGGATGATCCCGTAATGCTTCTTCAGGTGTTCCTGGTAGTATACCTCACTGACGAATGTTGTCTTAGGGCTCTTGGTGGACGCTTACGTCTGATAACCCTCCCGATCTGAACCCATACAAGTATGTTGAAAAGAGAATGGATCGTGGGCAATACAAAGCAAAGGATCATTCTGACCCAGAGAACCCGCCGTGGAAAGAGAATATTCTTTCCTTCAGTGACGATGAGGAAGGGTCATACACAGATCCAGAAGATAGCGCTTCTTATTCTCCTGCTTGTCCGACACGGCCTGTATTAGAGCCTCCCGTGTTGTTCCGTCATGCACCACAGAGAACTCTATCCTATTCAAATATCGACCCATTTGCGTCTACAACAGATTACATCCAGCAGCCACTGTATCAACTTCCTCCCATCGCTCAGTATGGGCAGATGCCAGGCGGCAATGTACCGACACTTCCTGCGCTTCAAGATACAGGTCTCCTAATGGAAGGACGACATGTTGTATACCCTTTCCAATCCCATTATCCTTCAACTTCATCCCGACCGTACTCACGCAGGAGAGATATGTAAAACGATCAAGGATGCTCGCCGATGGGGTAGAGTTATCTCGTAAGTATTCCTTTTTATGCTACTTTATGAAGCTGAATCATTATTGAAGGCCTCAATATTGCTGGTATCCCCCAGTAACAATATATCCAATCGCAGAATTTAAAGGTCGGCCCTGACAAGCCATATTGATAAATACCATCCAAATCATTTTTATAATTAATCAGACTGCGGGTCTTTTTTGAGGGTCAGGTACATGTACATTTCAGGGATAAGTGCATATAGATGCATATCCGAATTTCCTGTGACTCTGGAAGCCATAAACATATGTATTAAGTGAAGGTGGCTTTTTATTATGTATTTATTATAAGCTTGCAGCTTCGTTATACTGTCCTCGATTGTCATCCAGTGAATACCATTACATGGCATCTGTACCACTATTAAACCATTGCTTTCAATTACCATATCTCCGTCATAGGTCCTCCTCACATCTGCGAAACCATTGGAGTTGCCTATTATAGGTGATGGCTGTTATGTACAGATCCTTCAGAAGACAACGGTAATACGGAGCTTGGAGATGTAAGTAGATTTTTCATTCCCTTCGGCAGCCCAAGGGTGTACTTCGTTGGGGTGACCTTAAATCCCCCTCACTCGTGGTTGGCGCCCATATAGCCGACGACTTTTTAGGTCACCGAAGTCATGTTTAAGTAACTAATAAAATATATATTCCAATCCTAACCCTAACCCTAACCTGGGGATTTCCCAGACCCCGGCGGTATTTATTTATTTCACCAAAAAAAGAGTATACTTATACATATAGTGTAAGATAGGATACAGGGTACATAATCACGTGCCCGCGCGGCTACGTACGCGAACGTAAGCGGGCGCGTTTCCCCCGGCGAGGGGCGATATTTGTGTATAGGATTATTAAAAATTAAGGGTCGACAGAAAGCCTCGTAGTATAGTAGGTAATTTGTAGTACTTTCCTTAGTTATTTAGTGTATTCGGTCATTTCGGTGGGTTCTAAGTTCAAATCTTGGCGGGGTTGAATGTTTTTGACCTCCGGATGTCTTTTAAAACCCAGCCTTTTGGAGCTTCCCATCCGTCCTGTTAGGCATTCTTTGATCCTTGGGGAGATATCCAAGCTCCTCCTTTCATTAGTTGTCAAAAGAGAGGGGAGAAAATGGGGAGAAAATCCAGCTTGGACACCCCGGGGGTGTCCAAGCTGGATTTTCTCCCCATTCCATTTTTATCAATGTTATAATATACTCAGAATTTTTTTACTATTTATTTGTGCGAAATTCGAAGCTTCAGACCTCACCGAAGGATTCTCTCTAAGTTTTCATGCTCAGTGCGAAGTCAGCGCGAAGTCCGCTCGGTTAGCGGCCGGCAATCAGTGGGGATCCTATCTTACAGTTTATGTGAAACCTCCCAAAAAAATTAATAATATATATAACAAAAAGAGCTACATCTCAGCAGATCAAACTCAGGTGCTACCATAAATCTCTTATTAATTACCGAGTGGCAATTACTACGGCAGTAGCCGCTTGATATTTCTGCTATTCAAAGCAATAGACCCTGTTGCTAGTCCATTCCGGGCTCTAATCCGGGCATCTGTATACATTTGTCAGCAGGCAATGAGGGGGATTCTACCATCATTACTTCGTTGCGGTTCCATGCCATCAGAAACATGACGTATGAGGAGATGTCCTCTGAGAAATCTTAAAGAGTAGCAGTGAAGTTAGGCGATTCGGATTACATAAGCTTCCGAGCCTTTTCCCATACATGTCCAACATTTGTCACAAAAATATAAACCAGTGCGCAATGAGCCCTATCAGGATTCAAAAGAACGTCTCTAAGTGCCAGGCAAGGCCAGGCATCATCAGGCTCTGAACATGCTCTGCAAAATTTAACTTGAATCATATTGTTATAGGAAACTCCAATGCCTCCATGCCAAAAAAAAAAAAAAAAGACCAACAGGCACTCCCACTCCAACACGGATTTCCTTCTGCCAGGCTTCTGTATTTTGACTTCTGTGTAACTGAGGGAGAGACAATGCCTGTATGTCTGCTTTAAATTCTCCCTAGGCTCGGGCCAGCTCGTTGACTTAATAGATCTAGTAGAGTTTCATATTGATAACTTCTACTAAGGGATCCAGATGGATTGATATCCACCTGCGAGTAGGTATTAGGTGACCATAGGTCGCTTAGTAAATAACATACTAGTAATAATATCCCAACATTAACTTCTTGGTCAGAATATCTCCAGCAGCACCTTTCTCCGGTCTAATATGATGACAGGACCTAGCTTGATGCAGCTTAAACTCCAATTTTTTTTTTGGAGCAATAACAAATTTGTAACAAGTAGCATTGCCACTCTTATAAATTCTGCTTTTAAGGACTGGTATTCACCAGTGATTTTAATAGAAAAGGGGCATATAAGGAAGACATAGAAAGCATATGGGCATAGATTCTAATCCAGGAAAATGCAAGTTACGCACTAAGCCTAAGTAGACGGGCTTGTGTGGGGCTCAAAGGCAGCTGTAGCCTATGGTGGCTGCCATACTTTCATACCCACTAAAAACCCGGTAATGTCCTGTGGACACAGACCACAGATGCTTTCTGACTTGAGCAGGTTACCCCACATCTGTTTTACAGAAGAAAGTGATAGGGCCTTCTTCTTATATCTCGAAATGTTTGTACAAAGGATATCTGTGTGTATGCACTAACTCATTGTTTAATCCGACAGTTTTTAATTTCGTGGTCTGTTATTTTGAGGTTAGGGTTCTCTTCTCATTGGATTTTCCAATCACATTGTATCTTCCATATGAGGTATGCAGATTCAGAAACCAGAATCTTGAAGAGTCTCCTTTTGGCGGAGTCTGGTTTCCCTTTATCATTTTTGTATTGGGCTAGCTCGCAGCCCAGTATGGTCCCTATGTTTGGTTTGGGCCATGGAAGGCCTGTAAGAGCTCAAAGTGACTTTGCTAGGGGCCAGATAACTTTTTGGCCGGATGTGGAGCAGTCCAGGAGGATATGCTCCATGGAGTCTACACTGTCACAGTCCCAGCATTCTGCATGTCGCTTGTGGTTCCTGATTTTTAGCCACCACTCTCCAACTTGATGGGCATTATGGAGGCACTTCCGGAGGAAGTTACATATATTGTGGCTGATGTCCTTATGTTTTATTGAGGTCCATATTGCAGCAGTTGTTGGGCAGATGCCGGTCCATTCTTTGATTAAGATTTTCACCTGTTTGACCATGAGGTCAGTGGTGCACCTATTATCTTTTTTCGTGTTCTCTAGTATGGCTTTATATAGTAAGGATTGGGTTGCATTCAATAGCTGGATGCCAGCAGTTTGTAGATGTACGGGTATTGTGAGGTTAACTAGACTGACAAATTCCCTGTGTGCACCACAATTCACTTCCCTATCAGCTCTCTTGGTTCCAGCAATCCTGGAGTGGCCTTTGACCTTTCTGAAGGCTGTTCTGGCCAAGCATCGATGTAGCCACGCAACTGTGGCACGCAAGAGGTCTTTGTTAGACACACCAACCCATCCTTTTGACTCAAACCTTTCCAGGTTTACAGTGAGAGCATCAATGGTGTACTGGGAGTCGGAGTATATTATTAGTTCCGTATCAGGGGGAGTTTTCTGAGCAACCAGGAGGACAGCAATGATTTCACCAGCACTATTTGTGTTATGCTTAGAGGACAGTCAATAGGCCATGTTCCTAATATCACCCTCGCCATACCATACACCACTACTGGTAACAGCATCCACACTCCCATTGTTGATGCAGGAGCCATCTGTATATACTTCAATTTTTTCGGGGTTCACAGGTTCATTATCATGGTGTGAAGGGTGGGAAGACGGGATGAAGTTGCATGTCAGGGCTCGGAAACCATCTTTCAAGTTTTCCAGCAAGGATCCAGGATTGAAAGTGTGGTCCGTGGTTTCTTTATCCTTGTTTAGCTTGGCTGCCCATTGGTTTAGGGTCATGGGGTTTCCATGTAGTCGTGGATCCCACTTTGGTGGCAGGAGGTTTAGGAGCGAAGTGGCAGCTCTAATACAGTCCATTGGTCTGCCACATCCTCGAGTTTCGGCAGACTTACATACAGCACACTTACAGCATATATGTCCAGTGTGGCTGTTAGGGTAATTCTGTTGTGTGTAATGGAGCAACTCACCGACTGTAGAAATGTGATGTTGGGATTTTAGGCAGTTTATCCACTTAGAGTTCCACATGTGTTTGGAGGTGATAGCCTTGTGACACCATATTGACATGGAAAGTTTAACTTATAATGATATCTCTGTGGAGTCAAGGATAAGCTCAACTTTTTGTGCTACTTTGTACATGCACTTAAGGCTCTAGGGAAGAGTAGAGGTGTTTGCTGTTATAATTGGCCAGTTTTGAGTGAAGGGATCGATGATTACCTGCTTTTGAATTAAGTGAGGTGAGTCATTTACGTTTAGCCTGAAGAGGTCGTCCACTAATAGGCACCATCTAGCACGTAAGTCTCCATAGTTTAGATATTCTTTGAGCTTCATAATGTCTATGGCCTTATTTTGAGACTCAATATCAAGTAGTTTTCTGCCTTCATCTTTAAATGGTCTGTTTAGATATGAAGACACTACTGGAGTCACAGTGGGGTGGTCCCAGAAGAAATTGGTTATAGTCTTCCTCAGTGAGTTCTCAACTTGTTTTGGCATCCCCTGGACTTTGGTGAGGTACTGGGTTCGTGTGCCCACTTCTACATTTATTATATGTCTACGCCCTTCCAAGGAAGGATGTCCTTTATTCCAGCGTTTCAGGTTTGTATCAATCCTCTCTAGAGCGGGCACCCAGATGCTCATTTGGTCTATCTTGTTCCCTATCCAAGTTCCTAGGACACGCACAGAGGTTGTATCATCTGCTATGAGGATATTCATGGGGATATTGTCTTGGTGAACTGAGACGCTTCTCGATGTCCGCATGGACTGTAAAGACTAGGTCTCTACTTTGGTTAGTTTATCACACCTGTAGAGTGACTGTTTACAATAATGTATTCAGTTACTAAAAGTACAGGTATAAGTGACAACTAGTCGGTGCTAGTCACCAACCCAGTATTATATACTAGAGGATTACATAAGGTATATACTTTATGTAATAATATTATTATGTAACTAAGTGGACACATATATGCATCTATAGGAGTCCATAAGGACTTAGAGTAATTGACGTGAAATCAATTCATTGTATGTACTAATATATACAAGAGACACATATATGCATCTCACTAGGAATAAGGGGTATAAGTAAGGATCCCTTACACCCTCCCCATTTTGACTGAGTAGGCGAGTCTACTCAAGGTTATCCACGTACAAGTTGCGGGTGAGTTCCTCAGTCAGTTCCGCTGTGGATTCACAAGCAGTACCCTGGGGAACTAAGCTATCATAATAGCTTATGCGTGCCTGTAGTTCATGGGTGTTGGCTGGGGGGCGAGAGAAGGAACCTCCTTCTCCATAGTCTAACCTATCGGCTAGAGAGGATGATCCAGCAGGAGGCTGGATCGGATTGGGTTCAGGATCAGTCTCATCCTGATCCATAGGCTCCCCCACACTAGGGGGGAAGTAAAAGGGGCTCTCTTGTACGAGAGAGAGCAAGTCATCATGAATGCGGAACTGGTTCATGATGCCTCCTTTCAATGAGGCAATCTCATTGGCCTGGAGTTGGGAATGAAGAGTTACTTTGTTCCATATCATCCTTGTGGAACGACGGATAAAATAAGGCTTGAGTTTTTCTCGAGCCAGGGAGGGGGTGACCCCAGGGTGACCCCAGCCTCGCAGCCCAACCAGTAGGTGAACTGGCCCTTATTGAGCATCTGGTTACGGGGTATAGTGTACCTCGCAGAAGCAGGGCTACAGAGGAATGGGCTATCATTCCTCTTCCATCGACCAGTGACAAGCTGGTCCCATCTTCCCACTGAGGAGAAGATATACTGAAGCAGCACCTCTGCTTCAGCTCCACGATACTTGGGTTTAATCAGGTTAACCCAGTACCAAATGTCGGCATCGTCAACATTTACATGTAAACCTTCCAATTGAAGGTTTCGGGGAGCCCCTGAGGGGTTCGCATTAAAGCTTTGGATGACTTCGGTCATCCAATCTGGATCCTTGTGATAAGCCACTAGGTTCCTAGGGAGGCCAGGTAGTGACCTCGCATACTTGTCGATGCAGAATATAACTGCAGTGTGGTCCGGGGACTGTTCGCGAGGTGGCAAGGCTTTACCTTTGACATAAAGCCTACACATCTCTGAGTCATGGACATCATGTTCCATGACCCATTCAGAGGCACCTCTGAATGCAGGCTGACCCCATCGTTCAGCCCTCGCCTTACCCAAAGGCTTGGGTAGTACCCCAGTGATTGAGGCAGGGGGATCGGCGACGATCCTTTTTTGTTTTGGTGGGAGGTGATAGCCTCCAATAGCAGGAATGCCTGCTTCATGAACGACCTTAGAGTTGTTCTGGAAATGCTTGCTCACTGGACGAGCACGGTTGGTGGGGGGGGATTACGGCGACATTCTGAGGGATATCCTCAGGTATGGTGGGGAGACCAGTCAGGTCTCCATCATCGTCTTCCCCATCAGACACAGGGATATCAGAAATGCGATATCCATTTTGTTCTGCCCAAGCAGAGTCTTTCCCATAGAGGGCTTATCATGCCCTCCCAGTGTAGTATTCAAGCTCCTGCTTTCAGTGCTTGTTTTTGAGGATTAGATCCTCGTTGGGAGATAATTCGATGGAATTATCCTTGGCTTCTTGGAGCTCTTTCTCCAAGGATTGAAATTGGTTGCCCAAGTTCTGAATGGTGACTTGTCGAGAGTCAAGTTGGTCATAGAGCTGGGTCATTTTAGCTCTTTGTTCTTCAGTCGTTGCCTCAGCTGACCTTACAGACTCCTTGAGGATGTTGTAGTCCTCTAATAGATGATAGTAATCATCTTGATACCTGACCAACTCAGACCAGGCTTCAGCCACAGCGTGGCTGACATCCTTCTCGGTGAGACAGATTTCGTATGACCTTTTGGCGGCCATACAGTGTGATGCTGAGGCATTGCAGATGGAGCAACCCATCTTGTGTTTAATTGCAACGAATCCTGGGGTGGATTCAATGACCCACTCAGTGGATGGGTCCATTTTGAACGCCTGGATGGCACTCATGGGTTGGGTGGATGGGTCCACCTGCATGGGAGTGTTGTGCTCGTTATCCATTGTAGTGGATGCTGGTCAAGGCATTTCAGGGTGTCTTGCAAATTTAAGCCTCGTGGAAGTGGGGCTTGAATATTCTTATTGGCTTGCTGTGTATTGGCAAGCTGGCCAGATGCCTGGTGCCACAGCACCTCAGTTCAGTTTATTGGCTGACTGTCATGTGTAATACACGTGATTGTGACACCCTCATTAGTGGTGTCGAGGCCATTGCCTGGTATTATTAATACCATGGATCTCGAGGTACCTCTCGAGAGCTTCTAGTTTGTTGCATTCATTCAACAGTTCCCAAGTGACATCGCCTAGCATCCACTTGACTTGGAATTCAATCTTCCCATTATTGGTCCATCGGTGACCAATAATCTCCTCGACAAACCATTCTTGTTCGTACAAGGCATTTACTTCCCTATTAGGGAAGTGTTCATCATCATTCTCAATATGAGAATGAATTAGTTTCATGTGGAACGTTGGGTGTATCCGACACTTCATTAGTTCTGGAGGTAATTCCAGACCGACAGTAGACTTATTATTGTCTACCTTAAGGACCTTATAGGGTCCTATGTATTTGGGGATGAGCTTTCACACTCATCCTTTAGGCATGCTTAAGTTTGCTGTGGATAAGTAGACGAGGTCGTCTACTTTATATATAGGAGGTTCTCTCCTATGCCTATTGGCAAAGTGTGTCTGTTCAACACACTTTTCAATAATAGCATCATGGGCTGCTATTAAGTTCCATTTCACTTGTTCAGTAAACTGTTGAATACCTTGGTAGTTCAAGGTCATAGTCATATTGACTGAAATATGGGGCATATACCCATATATTAATCCGAATGGTGTGAATCCTGTAGTAGCACTAGTGCTACTGTTGATGGCAAATTCTACCATTGGGCATTTTCCGCCCAATCCTTTTGGTTGTCTTTGACCACTGCTTGTAGTATTTGAGGAATAGAATGATTAGCTCGTTCTGTAGCACCATCTGTTTGAGGGTGAAAGGCTGTTGACATCAACAGCTTGATTTCTAGGAGTCGGTGTAACTCCTTCCAGAATATTGAAGTAAACTTCGAGTCTCTATCAGATATGATAGATGTTGGTAGTCCATGTATGCGGACTACCTCTTGGAGGTAAATCCATGCTACCTCCTTGGCTGTTATGGTGGTCTTTGTTGGGACCAAGTGCATCTGAGACATTAGACTATCTATTATGACTAATAAATAGTCATGTCCATTGGACAAGGGTAGTGGTCCAATGAAACCCATACTGATGGATTCCCAAGGTTGTTCAGGAATTGGTAGTGTGTGTAGAAGCCCAGTAGGCTTCTGATTGCTAGACTTAATTGTCTGGCATCTTACACAGGAGCTGCAAAATGCTTCTACATCAGCTGTCATTGACAGCCACCAGAAGGATCCTTGAATATATTTCAAGGTTTTGAATGGACCGAAGTGTCCTATTGTTTGGTGGGCTTGGTTGATAGTACTTTGCTGATCTTCCTTCCCCTCCAAAGAGTGTTCCTTGGGATGCATACAACTGAACAACCAAGGCTGTTCTTAGTCCAAAGGAGCTCGTCCTTTAACGCAAATCGTGGATGTGCCTTCACATCCAGAAGTACTCTTGCACAGAGAGTATCATTGGTATATGCAAGTATGAATACCTGTTTTAAGTCAATATCTGTTTCAACTTTTGCTTTGAGTGGCACACCATCAGTGCCAGACTCTATAGTGAGGACATCGTCATTGTCCTCTGTCTCAGGAAGTGCAATGGCTTCTGGTTTAGATGAAGTTGGGTTCATCACATTTGCTTCCAGGATCCTATCTTCTTGGATCTCTTGGAGATGCTGGGACCATCTCAGTGCATTTGTGCGGATTTGCACCACACATTCTATTGGGAGTGTATCTCCCTCTGGATCAAGCTTTCGATCCATATCAACGAAGTCTTATTTGTCGCACTGATCTGTTAACAGATCAAATTCATGGTAGTGTGATAATGCATCTGCTACTTGATTGTGTTCCCCAGGAGCATGTAATGTCTCGTAATTAAAACTAGACAGGAACTGCATCCATCGCACTTGTTGTGGTGATAACTGTGGTGCAGTCTGGAAATAGGACAGACCAGCATTGTCTGTCATGAGGACAAACTTTCGTCCTAATAGTTTATCTTGCCGTTTGGCAAGAGCCTCAACAGCAGCAAGAGTTTCTTGCTCAGGCACAGTATAGTTATGCTGTGCTGTATTGAACTTCCTGGATAGGAAGCCAGCTGGGTGACAAGTCTCCCAGTCTTTGCCTTGGCCGTACATGGTGCCAACACCCAACTGACATCTGTCAGTAATAACCCATATGGGTTCATCCAGTTCAGGATTCATCAGCTTAAGTATAGGTGATCTACATGCCAGCAGCTTTATCTGCTGGAAGCACTTCTCGTAGAGAGGAGTCCACAGGAATTTCCTTTTATTTCAGGCAGCAGCTGAAAGTGGGGTGCTATATGCAGATATATCTGGCATGAATTGTGCCAGATACTGGACTAAGCCCAGAAATGGTTGGACATCTTTATACATCCTCGGAGTGTGCCATTCACAGACTACTCGAAGTTTATCCATGTCTGCATGGATTCCCTTGTCGTCGATGATATGGCCTAAACAGTCCATACGCTCTGAGTAAAGATCAGCTTTACTTGGAGAGAGAAACAATTGGGATTCTCTCAGGGTCGTGAAGACCTTTCCAAGGTGTTCCTTGTGATCCTCAATCACCTTTGAGAATATAAATATGTCATCCAAGTAAACATGGACAAATAGGCCAATATGTGGCCTAAATATGGCAGTCATCAGCTGCTGAGATGTGGAAGGAGCATTACAGTCTCCTTGTTGCATAACTTGGCTCTTGAATGTGCCATAAATCATCGAAAATGTGGTTTTATTGAAATCTTCAGGGACAACCCTGATTTGCTCGTATGCTTCTGACATATCAAGTTTTGAGTGATATTTCGCTCGTGCGACATCATTTCGAATGAGGTCTGTATCCGGAAAGGGAGTACCATCCCTTTCAGTATTTGTGTTCTGAAGACGTAAATCAGATACTGTTCTCAGTATTTCCTTCAATTTCTTGAAGATGCACAGCATTGGAACGGCTTGCAATGCTGAGGTTGGTTCCCACCAACTGGCTTTAAGATAGTGATCTATCTTGGCATGTAACTGAGGACATAGATCCTCAGGACATTTGGGTAGACAATAGTTAAATTGTTTATTGGGATCAATCAATTTGATACTGTGATTTACTTCACGCATTGGAGGTAATTCCAATGGTATTTCGCTGAACAGGTTGGCATAATTTTCCTTCCACTGGGTGCGAAGATGAGTAAAGTCATCTTTTATAAGCTGTATGCTTACATGCGCAGAAGAAATAATTCTTCTTTCCTTTCGATTGAACATTTCAATCCCACTAGTAGGGGCTACAGCCCTACTTGGAACCTTGATAAATTCCTGTAGCCTTGATTGGCATAGTCATCTATTATTTCGATCATTAGTTTTGAAAAGAATGACTAGGAGGGGTCTCCATATCTATGAGGATAAGGTTGCCATCCTTTATATTGTTGTTTTTGATGATATTAGGGATGTTGTCCTCATCATTGACCTCCTCAATTGAGACTCCAGCTCAATTCTGACCATTGAGTGGTGATTTATAGTCACTTGTTCTTACAGTAGCTTTTGTACTGTATGAGTTATCTTTATGATGGACTAGATATCCATCTTTGATAACTATATCATTGTAGTAATTTATGAAATTTGTAGTGTCTAGTGCACTGTTAATGTCCATAATGACATTGTAGATGCACTGCAGACTGGTCAAAATTTTCCAGGGTGGAAAATGGTCAGGAAAATGGCAGGATTTGAGCTTATCTTCCAAACATTTTCCAGACCTTGGAAAATATGTGGAGTTTGTTTGGAAAATGCCTTCAAAGCTGGATTATGTCAGAAAAATTATAGGAGAAAGTTATATTCCAGGCATTTTCTGGAGCTGGAAAGTCTCAGGAAAATAAACCCAAATCCTGGAATTTTCCAGGCCATTTTCTGACCTGGAAATTTTTGACCAGCCTCCTGTGATGTCTTCGTTGCATACATAAGGCTTGTCCATGTATATGTGTCGAAGCATGTCTAGGGGTCGTTTGATACGACCACAATAGGGTAGCATATATGCTACCAAGCTTATGAGCATTTGTAGTTCCTCCCGTGTCTAGGGAACTGGAACAACTAATAGTTCATTCCTAACCGTCTCGAAGGATTTCTCCTTCATTCTTACAGATAGTTGGTCAACTATCATTTCAAGGGTTTTTTCCCCTTGCAGTGTCGCCTTATTAGCCGACATTCCATGGACCTTGGCCTCTTCCGAGGCCAGCCATACCAATAGGTCATTATCTATCATTTCTCCATTGATTACAATGGATCCTAGGTCATTAAAGTCTATGTTGGCCTTGACTCACCTTAGAAATGGAGTTCCTAACATAATGTCATAGTAATCGACATTGGTGATGTCAAATGTCTCAGTGTACGTTCACTGTCCTATGGTAATGCCTGTGGTGACAGTATAGTAGAGTTTCACTCTAATTCCTTGGAATGCTTGTTGTATTCCAATAGGCTTTGGTAATTTATGCATGCGAAGCCTGGTTGCTCTCACAAACTCAGAAGACATTATAATGCCTTCACAACCGCTGTTGAATAGGCAACAGGCCTTGGTACCTCCTACTAGGAAGTACCCTGCAATTGTTAATAGATCGTGTTTAGACCAAGCAGGTCTAGTGGTCTTCATTTTGACCATATGATCATAGAGGGGTTCCCCCTCTTTGGCTATTTTAGCCTTCCTGGTGTTCGCAGGGCCAATGAGTACGACTGCAGCAACCCTAGCCAGATTATGGCTATCTAACTGAGTTTACTCGGTGGGTCTGTTCATCATCAGACCAGTCGAATTTGCTGGGTTTGCTGCCCCAGCTGCATTGATCTTCAGAAAGATCCATTTGGTTATTGTATTCCTCGTTACAATATTCGTCCTCATCAGGATGTTCGTCATCAATTGTATCATTGATGTCAAGGTTGGTATTATCAACCTGTCCAGTAGGGGAGTCCTCTACATGGACAGCTTCTACGCGGCAGGCCCTGAGGGGCTCTGGGCAATTGGGCTTGATGTGGCCCGATTTGCCACAATTATAGCATTCAATGCTATGATGGGACAATTCATGATTCGTCTGTGCCCTATTAATTATAGGTGGTCCAGTCCCACCAGAGGCATTTGATGAGTTTCTATTAACTCCAGAGGGTCCAAGATTGATTGATGGACCCTTGTTGATCTCACCTGATTTGGGTGGATTGGTGCAACTCTTGGTCCTATCAGGACCATTATTCCTAGGTCTGCGCCTAGTGTTGGACGATACATTATCATCCCATTGACTATTACTAGTTATTGGTTCGCTGCTGTGGACCCCAATATCATAGCGGTTAGCGTCTTCAAGCTTACAGCGCTTTTCAGAATGCAAGGCACGGCTTGATTGCGCACACATTTAGTGCCGGAATAATTCAAAACATCGATATCTTTGCAAGGCCTCAACTGATTGCTCTGAAATTCGAGGAGGCTCTAGTTGGATAGTTTAGTGAGGGCTCCAGATAGTTAGATGGTAATATGGTCCACTATAGAATATTCAGGAGCTGTTCTGTTGCAGCATGACTTGATTCTCTTCATTTATCAACAGAACAGCTCCGGGATATTCTATAGTAGACCATATCAACATTTAACTATCTGGAGCCCTCACTAAACTATCCAACTAGGGCCTCCTCGAATTTCAGAGCAATCGGTTGAGGCCTTGCAAAAATATCGATGTTTTGAATTATTCCGGCACTAAATGTGTGCGCAATCAAGCCGCGCCTTGCATTCTGAAAAGCGCTGTAACCACTTTTCAATAAAATTTATGTATTGTCTTTTTCTCAGGGTCATACCCTGTGTGTAATAGCAGGGATTGCAACCCTGGTCATAGATTATCTACGAACTTCTTGCAAAGTGAGTATGCATCAGGTCATTGGACCATTCGAGATGCATATAGTTCGAGTTCTGTAGTGAACTCTTGCATGCTAAGTGTGCCTTGTTTGATGAAATCAAACCTGTTAGACACTTCGTGTCTAGCCAATGAGGGAATATACTGGCCATATAGGCCAGTCACGACTTGTTCCAAGTTCATGGGAGTACCTTGGTACTTCCTGGGTTCAACCATTTTGTCAAACCATTCAAGGGCTTTGCCCTCTATTCTCATTCCTAAGAATGAGGCCTGATACTTATAAGCATTAGGGCCTAGAATGCTATGCATGTCTAGCCATCATAGGAGACCTTTGACAAAGTCTCAAGAGCTTCGAAGCTCTGTTCCCCGCTATACTTGTCGGGGGGAGTTACTTTAACTCCAGCTTTGGCCAATGGAGATTTCTCCATTGTTGTATGTATGTTTTGGTCAAGCATATACTTGACCATTCGTATGAGAGCATTATCACTCTCATTGTTAGACATATCTAGTATGTCCCTATCGTCTAGCTGTTGGAAGGGTACAGACCCTTCCCGATGATTCCTGACAGTGGTCTCACTGTCAGTGTCATTGTCTTCGATGCCATCAAAGGGAGTGTATCGTACACTCTTATGGGGGGTATCCTGTATCTTGGTTTCCCTAGTGTTCTCACTAGGGTGGATCAATTGATATTGATCCTGCAGATTTAATAATCCGGCTTTACTCAGTCTGAGTAATCGCTCGTACTCCATACAAGTGCTTTGAGCTGCTGTTGCCGCCTGGTTAAGGTGGTCTGCAGTTGCTTGGTCCGCATATAGCCATTCTAGAACAGTAGTCTTGGCCAAGAGCTCAGTCCGAGCATTACCAAGCGCTTGCTTGGGATCGGATCTATTGTTAGATCCATCAGTTGATTGTATCAACTCAGGGTCAATGTTAGGTTGACCATTCGTCAATTCTTCATCAACGTAGTTATTCGACCAGTTGATTGGTTGTTCAGAATGAGGATCAACATCCTCATTATTAGGATCCTTGGTAGGAATCCCTAGGGTGCATGCTCGACTTGCCCTTGGCAATTGCCAGGTATTTCTCCCTGATCGCGATTAATTGTGTTTGCAAGGTTCTAGTCCTTGCCTTGAGAGCACTACTGCTCTCATTGGTTTTTACCAATAATTGAGCCACTTGATGGCTCATGTTGTAGATGGATTTTACTTCATCCATGTGCTCGTTAATAGTATCAAGCATTTCTTGGATTTGGTCACCAAGTGCCAATTCCTCGGGGTCTGGATTGGCCGAGGCCGATTGTTCACTTGGCTCAGAGTAATCTGAGTAAGTTTTAGGGAGGAGCGGGTCTCTGTTCCCTCCGTGAGGGTTGGGGGTCTTGTCAGGGGACGACCCTAAAATTTCATTTCCACAGTTGTCTGGACTCCGCTTCTACACACGTCAACAAATGTTTGGAGTCCGAGAACCATTGGTACAGGCACCCGGACTCCACTTCAACACTGGTCGACAGGATCCCGGAGTCCGAGACCCCTACAGTCGTATGTCCCATACTCACTCTCCGTGGTATAGGAATAGAGACGCAAGCGGACTCCGAGCCACAACTCATCAAGTTCGTTCTATGGTATCGGAGTCCGGTCGTAGGCCCTTGTTGTGGCCGGAGAGCGGGAAGTTAGGGTGGATGCAGTGGCAGGTTCGGAATCCGGATGCAGGGGTATGGGTTAGGGTGTAGTCAGGGTGGTCCTTATGGTATTATTCTTGTTCCTCGTTCCTGATGTGCATGTGGTCTCTTTATTGTGTATTTCTTGGCATCGATGGTTCCTGATTCTTTGCAGTATTTATTGGGCTCATGCTAGCAGAGGCAATCCAAGACTTTCTCTTTGGATTTCCCCTCTGCTAGGTGAATTCCCTTCGTGTGTATTATCATCTTTATTTATATACTTTGGATTTCCCCTCTGCTAGGTCTGGAGTGACTTCCGTCAGACTCCGAGGGTTGCCCTTACAGGTCTGAGTAGGATCCTCAGACATTCCCCATTTGCTTGCCGGGTGGGCAAGCTGGTCAGTGGCACGGGTGTTCCATGTCATAGGACGAGTTGTATTTGTCTCTGAGACAGCTGACACCATCTGGCTGGGATCCTTGCCAGGATCTAGGGTGGGGTCATTCCCACCTATGACATTGGAAGTGCTGTCGCTGTCAGCAACATCACTGGTCCCTGCAGGGACCTTGTCAACGGTTCTCTTCTTTGGGGCCATTGGAACGAAGGTTCGTTCCAGATATTCGTAGTGAATAACTTTGATGTATAAGTCAAAAAAGTGTAAAGACTAGGTCTTTACTTTGGTTAGTTTATCACACCTGTAGAGTGACTGTTTACAATAATGTATTCAGTTACTAAAAGTACAGGTATAAGTGACAACTAGTTGCCGACCCAGTATTATATACTAGAGGATTACATAAGGTATATACTTTATGTAATAATATTCTTATGTAACTAAGTGGACGCATATATGCATCCATAGGAGTCCATAAGGACTTAGAGTAATTGACGTGAAGTCAATTCATTGTATGTACTAATATACACAAGAGATGCATATATGCGTCTCACTAGGAATAAGGGGTATAAGTAAGGATCCCTTACATGGACTCATGGTAGGCGGGAGTTCCTATAGGGACAATGGCTGTTTTATTTATGTTGAAGGTGGCCCCGGATGCTTCACACCAACTCTCAAGTAGGGTTTATAGTTCAGTCCAGCTGTCATCTTGGGAAAGATAGACAGTGGTGTCATTGGTGAACAGGGTGGCTATCAGCCATTCTTGGTCACCTGGGATGTCATAGCCTTTCAGTGTTGATTGGCAGAGAGTTTCAGCTAGGGATTCAATAGCAATGTTAAAAAGCAGGCAGGAGAGTGGATTACCCTGGCAGACACCTCTAACAACCAAGTAGGGGGAGCTTACCTCTCCATTCAAAATAATGACTGTTTTCCCATTGCTGTATAGATGCTTTACAGTGTTGATGAAATGTTCTGGTAGGCCTACTCACATTAGGGAGCTCCATAGAAAGTCATGATGAATCTTATTGTAAGCTTTCTCCTGGTCGAGGCAAATGATGATGCCGTTGGACTCTGTTGCCTCCGCATGGTTTATAATCATATGGACAAGTTCAGTCTGGTCAGTAATATGCCTGCCCAACATGAATCCAGCCTGGCCTCTATGGATCACAGCTGGGGCTAGGGCAGCTAGGCATTGGGCTAGTATTCTGGAGAGAATATGATAGTCACAGCTCAGTACTGTGATTGGTCTGTAATTGCTAATTTCTGTATGGTCACCTTTCTTGTAGAGGGGGCACATCCAGCCCATGTTAAAGTCCATTCCCAGCTCTATTCCTTTTAGTTCAACATCATTGAAAACTTTAGTGAGCAGATTCACAACATCGAAAGCTGGACGTTCTCTTTTAGCATCAATTTTGTATTGTCTGACAAGTGTTTTCCAGACTTCATATGGGATTCTGTCCAGACCCGCTGCGGTGCCATTCGGGAGTGTGTGTATGGAGTTCATAACTTCATCTTGGGAGATTGTGTAGCAGGAGGCTGGGTGTGTTTCTAAAGGCACTAGTCTTGTGAGTATGTCAGTTGCTCACTTTATGCAGCGCTCTCGGTCCGGAATGGGCTCATTGACGTCGATCCCTTTATTTTGTAGTGTATTGTGGTAGTTCCTGGTTATTTCAGCCATATTTCTTGAGTTCCTAACCCAGGGGCTGGTAGGGGGTAGAGAGGGGTTCTTAAAGGCCATAATTGGGTCCCTGGGTGATTTTTCTTTGTTTAACTCGAACCAATATTTGCTAATTGTCTCTCCCTCAAGAATGTTCTGCGTTCGGATATTGACTCTTGTAGACTCATGTAGCCTCCGTTCTAGTGAGCATATATCTTCATGGAGGATTGCCATTAGGAGGCCTTTTTCATCGTTCGTTGTGCGTGGGTTGGCCACAACTTGTTCTAGGCTCCTTGTTTTCTGTTGTATAATGGTACCAATTGTACATGCTTTTTTCGTGGCCTGATCACATGCAATAGTAAGTATTTCCTTTTTGAATTCCTTGTAGACTTGTTGGACGTTTAGGGTTGGGGAATCCTGGAGGTCATTTTGTAGTTTTATTCCGAGTTTGACCACTACATTTATAAATCTAGGATTCTCGGCTATGAAGGGAGGGATCACCCACCGTCCCTCGCCTTGGAAGGGTGTTGTGGGGGATAGAAGGGTCATGGCTACTATGTCATGGTCGGTGTTTTGTATAGGGGTGGCATTTATGGTCCAATCGCAGGTAAACTGATATATTGCCCTAGAAGTATAGATGCGATCAATATGTGAGTGGGAGGTGCCTTGGAGATAGGTATATGCAATAGTATCTGGGTATGTTCACCGCCAGCCATCTTGATGGCAACCTCGTTGAGCTCAAACTCCATTCATAGTATAGCCCACTGTAAGTATGGCATACTTACTACAGGCCCATATGTTTATATACTGTCCGACATTAAGAAACATAATGTTTCTTAATGGCTTCTTTTACTTAATGGTTAAAGTGATACAGCTGTGTTCGGACAGGCAGCAGGCTTTCAGCCACCCTGTCTTAATAGTATCTTGGTTGATTGAAGAGGTAGGAAAGACGCCGAAGTTGCCAATCAATTTATCCTCCAACTAACTCATCCGGAGAGAGCTTAAAGGTTTAAAAACATTTGAGAAATGAAATTCACAACATTGGATTCATAAATTTAAACGAGGAATATAAATATGTTGAGAAGGGTCGACAATGGGATTACTACTAGTCATCTCTCTTGAAGTACCCAGTCCAATCATTGGTTGAGTATAGATGCTATTTTGTAGATAATAGCTCTTTGAGTCATCATTCCACGGAAATATCCAGGCTATGTTCAGTTCCTTGAACCCTTTGATTTGTATATCTCAATTAATTCGAATTATGGATGAATTCATACAAAGAAACATAGGCATGTATAGACTGTTTCATACTAAACATATGCATATGCATAGACCGCATAATCATAGGTAGATGTGCATAATCATAGGTAGATGTTGATTTATAAGAGTTGGATGATGAGACTCTTCAAAATTGAAGTCACGGCTGAGTAGCGCCTCTGGACAAACTATTACTCCGTGTGGCGCTGTGCTTCTTCTCCGCTAACCATACAAATGGTTTTGAAAGACGGGTAGAAAGCTTTGTCTTTCGACGTTTGCTGGAAGATTTCTTGATCTCTGGGGTCCCAAAAGTAATACTATAATGTATGTTAGTTTGTTAACCCTTAGAATTGATCATTATGGTCGTCGGTTTCTTACCTACGGTTGGAGGCTTCCGAATCGGAATTCAGGGGTTCAGAGTCCGAAAGCACATATGCATCACTAAAGTTATTAAAGAATAAGCAAAAAGCAAAAATGTAAAGAAGACTTTAGGTAATACGTGCCTCTTTGGAGACCTTGCGTCATCAGCCTGAGGCTGAGGCTTAGCATCTGAACCGGGGAACGGTACAAAAGCGATTGCATTTTCATCTGCAAATGGATTCGGACTTCTTTCTTCTGATTCGTTGGCATACGTTGACCATCGCAGTGCATCGTTCATATCGGTCGAAGAGGGAGGCGCATAGTGTTCGTCTTCAAAAGCCGGGTTTGATTCTTCGAGATACGTATCATTTTGAGTCGAAGAGCCCGAGGAAAGAATGAAGGATGCTTCGGGAGTAGATGGTAACACAATGTCAGGGATACGTGACTCGGGTTCAGGCTCAGCGATTTCCAGCTTTTCAGGAATATCTTCAGTAGGTTGAACTTTTTCTTCCTCAACCATCGTTTCGACGATTGGTATAGCAAGAACTTCCTCTTCTTCAATCTTCGTCTCGACGATTGGTATGACAAGAACGTCTTCTTCTTCAGCCTTCGTTTCGACGATTGGTATGGCAAGGCCTATATCTGAATTCCTTTCATCTATAGAAGGTTCGTAGATTTCTGGTGTATTAGCCGTAGCCACGTAATTTCTCGCGGCAATCTTCATCAGTTCCCATGAAAATTGACCATTGGGTGTCCAACGTATTAAGGCGAGACGTGGCAGTTCTTCGCTGCTGAAAGCATGTAAGAAACATTAAATTGCTAAATAAAAGCACCGAGCTTACGGATCTGGGTTTGGCAGGCCAAGAAGTCCTCTAATCGAACTCGAGGAACATGAGGGGATCCGATCAGAATACACTGAAGCAAACTTGGACCATGACCATCGTGGAGATATTATGTTATACGTTGAGAGCACTCGGGATGAACTCTCTTCTGGTATCTGAGAGAAATCTAGAGGTGACGCATTTTTGGGACGGTCCAATTTTATAGTATCTAGACGTTTGAGTGCCTTTCGATGCAAATAGTCTCGCAGTGAGGCCACGGATAAGAGGAGTCTTCCGTATAGTATAGACAGTCTTAAGCGACTTTCAGCGTAGGCCCACTTTATACGAGTATTTTGCCGTAAATGCCGATCTAGTATTGGGGCTAGTCGAATACTAGCAAATCTTAGCAAAAGGGGAAAGACCAAGGGGAGCGTGACGAGGATCCCGAATGCTCCGAAATATGCCCTAAGACGTTTCGTATTAATATTAAGTTTCCCGGAGGAGGACTGGCTTCCTTACCAATTAACTGGAGGGCATACATTTGCTTGTATGTTTTCGACAAATGACGGAGGAAGGAGTCTGAAAAGTCTATCTTTGTCCTGCAAGGATAGACTTCTTCCAAGGGCAAACTTGCCCAACGAGAAGAAAGATTCACGTCGTGGAGGAGTATCACCACTAAAGCTGGGCATAAATATCAATCAAATATATACAACTGGAATGATGAATCAAACTCGCCTTTCTTGCCCATTGGGAAAGCACACTCGGCTAATAAGCTGAGTGGATAGTAAGGGTGGCAACATTTGAACGGCCTCAAGATGTTCCTCAGCAGTACTATTTCCTATCAAAATGGTTTTTAGGATTCTGTAGTTGTCGTAGATCTGGTGTAGTGCTTGGGAAGGATCGAATCTGAGATAGTTGGCGAATGTGGGGGAAGTTGTAGACATGAATGAAGGTATAAGGGCAAGTTAAAGAGGCGGATACAATAAACCAAAGGTTATGTAGATGATTTTTATAAGAAATTAACCCCGCAGCGCCATGGGCAGTGGGGTATAAACCCGCAGGTTCCCAGGAGGTAACCATGAACGTGAGCTCCTCATGGAATGCAATAATATAACAGAGCATAGAAACCAACAATAAATCCCACATTCGGAATCCATGAGGCCGTTTTTTTGCAGCGTTGTAGCTTGTAACATTGAGCAAGCGCGAAAGCAGCCCGAACCATGTATGGGCGTCCATGGGCGCGTTTGAGGCGCGTCAACCCAAAAAGACATGCGACCGCCGTCACCCTCGATCCCAGAACGTGAATTCGCTCTTGCAGCGGTTAAGCAGTCATTAAGATTAGATGGTAGAGCTCCTCTCGAGATGCGGACACCCACGTTCAAGTTTGGGCCGGAGCTGGGATGGGTAGAATGTGCGATGGGAAAGACTCGGTACGTCTCGAAGAATGCTGGTTCTTCATTATGAAGTTTGCCCCTAAATATTTGGATGATTCTGATAGATAAACTCACAGAGTTGTGGCCAATGTTGATGCGACGATGATTAAGCCTCTGCCTGAACGACCGTTTGAAGGAATCCTGACGATACATTCCGAGTTGTCGCCAATGGCATCCTCGGAATACGAATCCCTGGGACGGTGAGTGGTTTGAGTATAACTTCCTTTTAACACAACTCTGAGCTTCTTTATAAGAAAGTCCTTCTGATGAGGAGGTTATTATTACACGAATGCTTGACAAAGTTTTACGGAGAAGCGACGCTGTGGACAAAGAGTCGTTATGTATATTGGCTGGCCAGCGAGTACGCCCTTTCCTAGATTCCAATTATCTTCTTAATGCTAATCTTTAAAATGTTCGTAGGTATGGCATCTCCGTCTGACACTACATTTTTTGGCGGACGCCGGAAACTTACTGGATTGCGCTTGCTTAGCCGGCATAGTCGCGCTAAAACATTTCCGTCGACCAGATGTCGAGGTCATAGGAGACGAAGTGACGGTTGTGAGTACCCCATGCTCTGCCAATACTACACGAACGGAACATCCTAATATTCATTCCGAATCTTAAAGCACGCGCCAGCATCCGGTGCCCCGGTTCCTCTCGCCATAAACCACACCCCATTTTGTCTTACGTTTGCCTTCTTCTCAGAGCCTGATGCACCCGCTGTCCTTGACCCATCGCAATTGGAAACAACTCTGAGTGACGGCACGATGTCTCTGTCTTTAAATGCTCAAAGAGAGTTATGTGTCGTCCAGAAGGCAGGAGGTGTGCCTTTGGCGGTCGATGACATAATAAAATTAGTTGGTATGTTGACTATACAATCACATATTCTGTTCAAATATTGATTTCTTTTCTTCCATAGAGGTTGGTGTTCAAAAAGTCAAGTTGCTTGATGCGCTGGTCGAGGAAGTTCTACGCGAAGACTGGAAAGGCCGAAACGTAGAAGTTCGATGAGGTGTCGAACCGGATAAAATATTCCTGGCCAGAAACCTCCAGATGGCTGGCTACCTTTGACATGGGCAATGGGTTTATCTCGTCGAACACGTGTACTTCTCTTCAGCTATGGTGGGGCGTTCTTCGACGCCAAAATGCTTTGCAAAAGAGTCCAAAGAAGAGATACTTAGTTTGTATTTAGTTAATAGTTTAGAGTTGTACCAAATAAATTTGAAAAACAGCGAAAAGATTCGTCCTATCTTTTAAGCGAGCTTGTGATGAGGTGTGCCAGCCGTATGCTTGCGAAATGTACGACTCGTAGCCTCTTGCAGCACCAATTTCATATCCGTGTTCGCTAGCGCAACGACAATTATCCTGTTTCCTAAGTAACCATTACCTACCTTATCGCTAGAATGACATGCTCTTTAATAATCTTCTATGATTCATAGCTTATTAACCAGTAATAAGTAATCGCACGGTGAAATTTTTGGTCGGTATTCCGTCGTGGAATACTATGTAACTATGAATACACATGGTCGTCATAAAGAAAAGGCTTTCCAGGTAGATTTTTTTAAATGGTATGCATCAATGGACTTTACCGGACAATTCGGCCGTCCCGGTTTCGAGATAGAGACTTTGCGGAATGTCCCAAAAGCGAAAATAATGTCTTTCGAACCGGTGAGGGATTATTCCCCCGATCACAGCAAGGAAAATCAAGGGTCCTAAGTACGTATATCAGTTTCAATATGTTTGCGATATCATGACATGCCTTTTCTCAATGCATAATCTATTTGCAGACCCACAGTGCACACGAGACAAGGTACCCTCGAGTAATGATCTCAGTTGCGCTTAAATCCCTCTCACGTGGAAAAGAGCCGTTTGTTTAAGAAACGAAGCATTTCTATTTATGCTCCAATCTATCTATTCTTTGTTTAATTGTGGGTATCCTAGTTATGTGTAATCAAACGTGAGGGAAAAAGAAAGCAAACGAAACCGAAAGTAAAGAAAAAAATGCGAAGTAAAACCCCAAGCCCCATCAGAACTCCAATCCCAATCCCACCATGATAATGTAAATGATACAACTGCTGTCGTTAAAAATGGTACAGATTAATGTATAAGGGAGGATGCGAGGCTAAATTATGCGAATGTTTCGGGGACGATTGCGTACTTGCGGCGATATTTCTCGTCGATGCTCTCCAGGTAGTAAGAGCCGGGCCACAGGTTATCGATGGAGCCCTCAGGGATATAATTGCCGGCGTTATGGTTCTTCTCGCGAAGCTAAAGAAGGAAAAGGAAATAAACTCAATATCTGGAGTTCTTTACAAAAAAGGCACAAATAACCCACCTTTAGCGCGGAAACGTAGTCTTCACATGGGACGACGTTCATAGCCTTGATTCGGTTGTGGAGGTCGAGCTTTTCCTTGATCTCCGACGTATCACCCTTCACGCGAATAGCAAAGAAGGAAGAGGCACATCCGGAGCCATAGGCGAACATGCTAATCCGCTTGCCCTGCAACTCCGAGGGTTCGACATTCGAAACGACCGAGACCAATCCACCATATAACGATGCGGTGTACATGTTGCCGCATCGCTTGGCCAGGGACATGCCAGGGACGACGTGCTTCTTATAATCGGCGCTGGCAACAGTGACGAAGGTCTTTTCGAGGGCCTTCGAAGACATAGATTCAGCGTGCGAGAGCTTGAGAATTTCATCGGGGTTCGGAATGGAGGCGAAACGCGGGTCTGTAGGGTTGGCCAAGAAGTCGTGGTACAACAAGCGGGCATGGCCCTTTTGGACGAGCTTGCCATAAGGAGAGTGGAAAATGGGGTAGTCGAAGTCAGCCAGCGAGAGGACGGGCTTTGGTGCTCCATTGGCATGTCCGTTGGCATGTCCGTTTGTGCCGTTGGAGTGTCCGTTGATGGCAGCGAGTTTCTCGCGGCGGGCATTTGCTAACACATGCTTTTCGCGGAAACGAGCATATGAGTTGTCGAGAGCGGTGATATAAGATGTGATTGAGAGAGGGCCATCAACCTCGGGGTATTCCGAATCAAGCTGCACATGTGAAGGTGAGTTACTATGTCCAGTGCTAAATATGTCTCTAAGACACTGCTTACTTTGGGCTTATAGAAGTCATAGGTGTTGGCCATGTATGTTCCGTGAATGGCTAGGTGGGACGTTATTATAGGCCTAAAAGAGACATGACCAGCAACTTACGTTCAAAGACCATCGGGGCGTTGGGACCAATGAGCATAGCGACTGCACCGGCGCCTCCGACAGGGCGTGCGCCTCCCTCTGCATAGATGGCAATATCACCAGCAAAAACGATAGCGTTACGGCCATCCCATGAGCTGGACTCGATCCAGTTAATGGCGTTGAAGAGAGCAGCGGTGGAGCCATAGCAGGCGTTCTTAGAGTCGATACCTTCAATATCGTGATTGCCGGCCTCTGCGAACAAGTCCATAAGCGTGGTCTTGACGGACTTGGACTTGTCGATAATGGTCTCAGTGCCGACATCGAGACGGCCAATAGATTTGGGGTCGATATTGTACTTTTTAATAAGGGAGGACACGACTAGAATGAGCGGACATTCAGCATACACGCTGAGACACTGTGATAACGCGACAATACGCACCGCTCAGAGCGAAGGAGTTAATATCCTCGCGATCATCAGTGCAGGCCATATATTCTTGGCCAAGGCCAATAGTGTATTTTCCCTTGGGAACGCCGTCGAAGACCTCAAGGTCTTCCTCGGAGATGCACTGTGACTGTGTGAGTTTGCGATAAATCCCGAAATTTGCTCAACATACGCGACGGGGAAAGTAGATTTCTAGGCCAAGGATACCGACATCCTTAGGCCTGGGGAGACCGTAGACACTCTCGGACTCGTTCTGGGTAACGCCATTAGTGTAGGTGGTGGTAGTTGGGACAACCATAGCGGGATAGGGGGATTGTTCTGAAAGGGGTAGAGGAGTGGGGGGAAAGATTGGGGGACTAGGCGAGAAAGTAGGCTAGGGTTTAAATAGATATTGGAGGCGAGGAGCACTGGACGTGATGGTACGATCGTAGATAATTTTTGCCTCTAAAAATCAGGCCAGCCATTTCGTGCTTATCTCAGCCGGGCGTCTATCCGCGTGGTCTCAAAACATCCGTCACAGCCGCCATTGGCATGAGCGACGGCATCCAGTGTCGGACGATATCTTCATGGTGCCTTCGCTCCGATCCCCCGACCGGTGCCACTGCGGAGGAGTGAAAGTCGCTTGTGCCGATGAACAGAATTAGTCTCCAGCGCGATAAGGGAACATTCCACAAGATCTCAAGTTGTGCTCCTCATTGGCGAAGCGCTATGAGTGAATCTTTCGACGCTTATCGAAGCCTAGACGGCACCATTAGTTCCTAAACTTTGGTGATCTTCGAAAGGCGCGTAACATTCTTTTAATCAATCGCTAATGAAGGCCATCCCGAGAGAATGCCTAGGGATTCCACTGCAGGATCACCCATATGAGTCGCTATCCTCAGGCCTGAATATACCAATTACGCCGGAATCGTCTATTCCCTTACTTCCCCGAGATATTGGCTCATAACGTCCATTTACTCTGCCAGCTGACCGCATGTAACCCAAGCCTGGGTTTCTACCATGCTCCATTTCTTCTGTTCCGCGAAAGTCAATTTTGTCCTCACTCCCTTCTCCTATAATAACTCCTCAACAAGCTTCAATATAACCCTTTGCTCAAAACATCTCTTTCCGTGAAGCTGCTGTACGGCGCTTTCCCAACCATTCAGTAATTATGCAAGCTTTTATCGCCGGAACTTTATAAAAAAAAACACAAGGTTCCGTTTCTCAACCGCTCGCAAACCAAGGCGGCAATACATAACGTACGTTCTCGGTCTTATGATTCTTAATGTCTGCATGCGCCGCTCATAATCGGTTTGTGTTTTTAGACGATTATGGGAGCTGCGTTTTGGCGTCATACCACTTTAGGCTACTGATAGCGTTGTGGTGCCACTTGTATGGAATGTATTTTGCCAATTCATGGCGTAATGTCTCGGTCCGCTCTTCCATATCAAGAATACTACCCTAACTCGAGTCCAATAATCATCTAAAAAGTAATTATTCACCTCAGGCCATCTCAATATCATCCAGAATCTAGTAAATCTCGTTTTCCGCATTTCATCACGAATATCGAATATCCCCGACTTGGAACACGGACCTACGCAGTACTTTCGATAATAAGAAATTAGAACGTGCGAGTCGTCAGTTTTACCCGCGACCTTGTATCTTGATCTACTTGCGGAGCCGATGCCACTCGAATATCGCTTGAAGTCTATAGATGAACCGTATTCCCTCACTCCACCCGAGTCGAAGTCAACGCTAAGTATACCATCATCGTTTAGCATGCTACGGAACATACAACGGAATTACCGATCGCCTATATTATTCTGAAATACAACTGAAAGCTCCATCAAGAAGAGACTCCCGGGAAATCGGCTATACCTAGAAGAGGCATGACTTCGAAACAGCCTGACCTGGCGATTTCCTTTTGGAGAAAAGAATATTGACTAGCCTTTTGCCTTTGTGACCTCTTCTGCGTCGAAGATCCGTGTATAATTTAAATTCAACAATCACTATGATGTGCGTGAGAGTATACATATACAAAAATGACAATTACTTCGAAATCGTTCGATTTCGGCAAACGGATGACCGAACACATAAATAGCTCTGGAAAGCATGTTTGCAATGCCCTAGTAGCTGATCCTCTATCGGTTATCGGAGCAATTCTTGGCAAACTGCGCACTTTTAAGTCAGCCAAAGTCGATGAACGTGACGATGGCACCGTACGACATTCGACTACAAGCCAATTACTATATGGGGTAACCAACGCCACTGAACTTGAAGTAGTAATAAAACATCCTGAAAATCGGATGTAATGCGTTATCTTCTCCGGATTTGGCGTGCGTCAAATGCGGTATCTGTTACAATTGGATCTGTTTTATCGTTTACGGTGGAGATGAAGTACTAATAGTAGAATCGGGGATATCAGTTCATCCGCGTAGCCACCCATCATCTCCTCGAATACTTGAAGTCCTTAATGAACAATATCAATTCAAATCGAAACGACCAGGAATTGTCAGGCCTAGAGCTTCCCAGGTTGTCCAGACTTTGGCCAGGCTTAAGAGGAACTTTTGAATCCTGATTTATCCTGCTTAAACCCGAGAACTTGTTTTCGGATGTTGCGACCAATAATTGCTCTAATTGTGAACATCACATTTAGATATATATATGGGATACGTATGTAAGTATGGCGCTAGCGCTACAGCTTGATCAGAGAATTTAGAAAGATGGCAGGGAAATACAGCCTTACAAGAAGGTTCTAGGGACCCGGAAAAAATGGCAAACAGAAAATGAAATACAATCAATGTCAGGCAATCGAAGAATGCGGCAGAACAAAAAGGTGTGGATGTAGTCAGGGTCGATGTTGTTTTTAATGTTGAAGCTCAAAAAGATAGAAAAACGAAGCAACGGGGGAGAAAGTAATACAAGGCGAAAACGCTTGGCAAGGGCAAAAAAATAAAAGGGAAATAAAACTTGAAGGGAAATATTCGGATGCATTTCCAAGGCATCATCATTGTATCGTCGAATTAGGACTCGCCATCCTCGTCATTTCCTCGCCCGAGAATCGGCGCTCCATCTAGACATCTGAGCAGACGTTCTCGTCTCTTCTGAGTTCCTGGCACTCTCCAAATCGGAAGGCGTAATTAATTTCTTCTCATCAGCCCCAACGGCGCCAGTCTTCTGAAGTTCCTTAAATTCCTGCTGGTTCCATGCATTAAGTTTTCGAGGCCTTAGGCATGCGGGCGGGTTAAGCCTCCATTGGTTAATGCGTCGAAGGGGATGATAGACCATACATCCGACGGTGAGTAAGGCGATACCTGCTATCCCGCCAAATGCGCCTAGAAAAATGGGGAGAGTGGAGAGATGACCAGTGTCGGAAGCAGTACTGAAGGGAGTTTGTGAGGCAGCGGCGGAAGTGCCAGTGGGAGTGGGAGTCACGGAACTAATTGATGAAATAGTTGGGCTGATCAGGATTACGCTCGGGCTTGGAGACGAATCATGTTCGGGGGTGGATGATGCAGAAGTCTCGGAGTCGGCTTGGCTTGGAGGATTAGGAGCCGGGATGAGAGTCATGGTGGAAACGGTGGTTGGAGTCGTATCCTCTGAAGCAGAGGTTGAAGTAGACGTGGGGGTAGTGACGATCGCTGTCGTCAAGGACGTGCTTGTGCTCGTGCTACCAGGTTGGACCGCAGTGGCGTTGGCATTTGGAGTGAAAGTGGACGTGCAGGTTTTGGAAATTATAACGGCTTCTTGGCCATCGTCAAGTGTAGTGGGCGATCGTGTAAATGTGCAGACTTGGGTAGTATTGCCATTAGGTCTAGATAGTATAATTGATCAGACGAAAAGCATTGGAACTGGAGTAAAAGAAACGTACGATTGAAATATCTGTGAGGTCTCTATAATCTGATTCTTCGATTCATCGGTAGATTGTGTCTGTCGCGCTGCTACAGTCGAGGACGGTGAAGGGCTTTTAGCCTGAGTCTCCTGCCTCGGTGCATACACCTTCAACGCCTCCTCAACCAAAATCAATGGCATAGGCGTTGTAATCCCAGTCGTAGCTTCCAAAGCAATGGGATGTGCATTAACAGTTAATATAAAAAAAGTAATGAAAAGAGCAGTGATCATAGTCATGCGAGAAAGGGAACAAGAAAAAGAGTGTCGGAAGGCCATGATGAGGGCGAACAGTGAAGGTCGCTGCGTTCAAGAGGGGACGAGCAAAGGAAGGAAACGCCACTAAATCCTGTTATCATCTGTTATCATCGTCCATTGTCCAAAACGCATAATGGCTTATGGGACAAAAGCACGGACGAGGACAATGGGATCTATATTGAGGGCGCCTGTGGGCGGAAATACGCGCGCCAAGCACTACGCGATCAGGCACGAAGGCGTCATAAAGGATATCCTCAAGAGCGCCCACAAGCATACATACAACTTAGTAAAGGGCAAAAAGAAATGCTCCCTGAGAGGCTCGAACTCTCGACCTTTGGATTACGGATGTAACTGCATCCTCATATAGACTATGAGACCAACGCTCTACCAACTGAGCCAAGGAAGCATTGGGGATTTGCCGTTTAGATATGTATCCGTACCATGTGCAGCCTCCTTTAAATATAAGAGTCTAAATGCCCTCGCACCCGGCTCGTTGGTTAAGAAGGTTCATTTACCGGGAACTTTTTATATACATGTGATGTTTCATTCATCCACTAATTAATAAGCTAAAGAGAGGACTCCCTCTATGTGTCTAATCTACGTTATATGCAGAGACAAGAGAGAGATACAGGTACAACAAGGCCATCTGAGGTCATTCACGGATTCCCCGGCAATTTTTTTTTCGGGTCTTGTGTATATTTTTTGGCCAGTCTTTTTTACGCTGAAACAGTTAGCTCCATCGTACACATGTCTCAAATCTCGGCCGACTCATCGGGAGCAACGGGGGCTAAATACTGAACGCTGCCACTCGAAGCGGGATCAAAATTATGTCCTCTGTAAAGCTGATGTTGAAGCTTTGAAGCTTTGCATCTAAGGCAGCTGCGTTTGGCCACCAGAATTTCTCGTTTCTGGTTCCAAATAATTAAAAGCAGAAGAATTAAGAAAAGATGTACGCGTCGTAACCAGCCCCACCAAGTTTCTGCGACAAGTTTACGTTGGAGACAGAGGCGGATGGAACCGGCTGCCAGCTTGCTATTCGCGGGAGATTTTCCTATGAAAACTCAAGCAACCCCGACGTCGGTGCTTGTGGCGTCGTTTGGTCCCACCTACGAGTCCAATTTGAAGAAAGAGTTCGCTGTTTGATGAATTTCAGTTGCACCATTGGAGGTTTTTTATAATTATGGCTTCAATATGATATAAGTATCAATAGTCAGTCCGTTCTTTTTAAAAAGGTGGATAACACCCTCAGATGTATAGTCTTTACTATTTTTGTGACAATCGGACGCGTCTGGAAATAGCTGGTAATTAACGGACTTCGGAAGCAAATCTCAAGATCTCGGTACGATCATTATTATGTCGCAGGACGCGTCCTTTCAAGTGTCAACGATCTTCGAAGCGCAGTGTGTTTCACCAGTTTTATGACACTATTTGCCCTCAAGGTCTAGAAGTTTCTCGAATGAGAGCATAGGAGGTAAGCCATTCCCTATAGAAAAAAAGGAGTTCACTCAATCGTGTTATCCCTGAAATACGGTTTATTTTAGGCAAGTAGATACCCTTGTAACAGAATTTGAAAAGACCGTATCTCGACTTTTCTGGTTGAACGCCCCTTATTCTTTGGACGGCCGTATTCCTCCCTTGACTCAAGACTCTTTACGTATATCTTCTATGAAGGTATTTCGCCTCTGGAACACGTTATACCTGAGCCCGTGAAGCTTTTTACGTAGCTTTCATATAGCATATTTCGCCTCGGGAACGCCACAGACTCCTCTAGGAAGTCTTTTTACGTAGAATTTTCGCTCCTGCAACGCCATATACCTCTTTGGAAGTTCTTCTGACGAATCCATTGCCATTTATTCACGGTGACTTTACTCTGGATGATCTCTGGATGACCTTGTACATTCACGCGTCGCCTTTCCTATTGGATGATCATGTACGAATTAAAACAGTGGCGACAGGGCTCGGACCTTCTCGTTTATTCTCCAGGCTCTTTACATCCGTTCCCCATCTTTCGCCCGCCACTGCTATTTTACATTTACACATGGCCATTACCTTATGAACATTTTCTCCCCTTTTTCACTTTCCCTTTTTTTCAGGATCTCCGCTTAGGATCGCTTCTCGAGGCCATAAAAGGGCTCTGCATTTCTCTCATCTGGCAGCATCCCCTCCTTCGCCTCTGATCTCTTATCCGGATCCCTCGAAGTCTACCCAGTCTCTATCATGTCCTGCGCACCCACCTTGTCCCGCGAACATCTCACTCTGCGTCCCTTGAACGCCATACACCAGCAATTATGCGCATTCCATGTTTACTCGTGTGTTGTCTCAAACTTGTTCATTGTGTATCGAGATTAATTTACTCTTCAGGCATGACCACACTCGTCAGATTGGTTAGTATATGCATAGTTTATCGACTTCAATTTTTATTGACTATCTCTGTATAGAGTCTCACCATTACTGCGCATGCATCAAGTGCGTAATTTCCTTTTCGCGAGACTTAAGATGTCGTCTGACATTTTATTTTACTTCTTTTAGCCCCGCCGCGAAGTTCCATCAATGCATCATCTACGACTCTGACAAGCCAGATGCTAGGTTGATTGGGATTGAGTACATCGTCTCTGAGGAGGTATGTTGTGTATATTCGTCGTTTATTTGTAGTGATTCAGACTTGCCTTCTTCCGTCATTGTAGACCTTCAACACCTTGCCCGAGGAGGAGAAGAAGTACTGGCACTCTCACAAATACGAGGTATTAAAAATGTTGATTCAATAATAATATTCATTTTCCAACCTTCCATTCCATTCACATAGGTCGAGAGCGGCGTCCTTCAACTCAAGTTCAAATCTGACATTCCCAAGGATCTCCAAAACGAAATCAGCAACCCCGTCATGAACGTCCTCCACAAGACCTACGGCAAGACCATCCACACCTGGGCCATCGACCAACACCCCGAACTCCCCATCGGACCTCCCCATCTCATGGTCTCTTGGACTGGCGAAGGCCAGGCCGACGTCGCCCTCGTCAAGAAGCGCGACGAGGAATACGATATGGATTCCGAGGCCGTGAAGAAGAGCAGGTCGACCGTCCTCGATTTGAACTACCCCGTTGCGGCTGGTGCTGATTCTTGGGAGAAGAGCGGCAAGGGCGTTGTATTTGAGCCGAAGGATGTTGACGTTAAGTTGTATCACGCTTGAGTTGTTGTGAGATAGAAGAGAGTTTTGTAGCCTTTGTTGTAGATTTAGAAGTACTGTTTTCATAAATACAATCCCCATTCCTGTATAAGCGGTCGTTGCATTACTTGTCTAAGATCCAAGCGCATTAATGTTGGCGAATATGCAACTATTCTAGTCTCTCTCTGAATACCGCTTAATTTTATATTAATTTCGTAGTTAGATACAACGTGATTGATCACGATGCGACTCACGAAATGCCATAGTAATAATTAAGCCTCACCACGTATAATTAACACAGAAAGACAATCCCTGACTCTATTTTAGAATTTCCAATGATGAAAAAGGTGGGCATGACGTTTGTGGATGGTCTCAGAACCCTGCAAGTTCCATTATGATGGACTCGGACTCGGAGTGTACGTCCGCATCTGTAAATCTCCCTGATTCTCAATGATATCATAGGTAATATTCTAAAATCGTTTCTCGTTAGACTAGAAGTAAAAAGGAACAATTCCATCCGTCCCGAGTTGGGAAGATTTGACCTCCTGCCAATGAGCTTCGCGAAGTTAGACATTCGACTCCACATACCCACTCTTCACTCGATTGGGGTGCTTAAGATGGAGAAGCCCCACTCGATTTGGAGTCCTAAGATCGTTCTTCGATTACTCGATATGGTGTACTTCCCTGTTTAGGTCGCTTTCATCATCAGCAGGTGCGAGTGGAGAGGCGGGGAAATTGTCTGGTCAGCTGTGGGCCCTCCGACTGGCAACCTTAGTGACTAACAGGTGGGTAAGCATCGGATCCGCCGTCGACCACCTGTTCTCTAGAATCCTAACAAGGCAACAAAGGAACGCGCTGGCACTTCAGTACCGCAACAACAACACATACTAGTATTAGAGCTTCCATTGGGTCCGTTCGCATCTGCCGTGAATTGCATCACATTTTCGGTGCATCCGTCACTGTCGGCGTCGTATATGGCAAAATGCCGATGGTAGTTCTTCGGAATACTTGTAAATTAGAAGCCATGGGATTCGGATGCGCGTAAGGTTTGACAACGTTGACATTTTCAAAGTCCAACTTGACATCTTGACTCCAAGAATGGGTTCAGTGCCGGTCGCGTGTCGTGCCAGGTGGACTTCTGACGACGTAAAGAAGCCAGATGGAGAGTTCGAACCTAAACATAGTGATTTTGTACCTATTCTGGAGTTCTTTAAATAGAAAACCCTATACAGAGTTTGTATTAGAGGATATTTAGTCGTGGTAAGGGTTTATGCCGTCGTATACAGTTTCGTGGAGACAGGGTTCAAGTGACGTTGGAGTCGGAAATTATTGAGGCGCGAGGTGTGTTGGTTGAAGATGTGATTTAGAGACCAGACACATGTGAAACGATGCAATAGCCTGTGGTAATTATTGAAATACAGGGTCGTGTAATCGTCCCAAGGGTTAGAAACATTTAAAGGAACGACGAATCGATAATTGAATCCGCTAGTCGGTGAGATGTATAGGACTGCATAAAGGGTCTTCGACGTCAATGGTGCTCATGACCATCCTTGTATAAGGGAATTCATAACTGCCCCACCCCCACAAGTTTCCTCCAGTTAAACTTGGAACCGTGAATCACAGCTTTCTGGGGTCGAATGGGGTCGAATAGGACTGCCTGGTCGAATTCACCTGCGAGATTGAATTTCTCGAGTCAAATCGCCTTATCGTCGACGTCTGCGAGGGGTTGTCAGTCGGTCCGTCACCACCGGAATACAAACAGAGGTTGAAAGCAAGGATCGGTCGGATACGATCGTTCGATCAACGGTGCAAAGGCTTTTAATGCACATGGAATTTCATTGGTCAACAAGAGCTTTTTCTTGGTGTGTCTTGTATTTTGGTGAGTAAGACACTGTTTTGGGTGAAAAAAACTGCGAGAAAAATGCGAGAAAAAGGTTTTCCTAGGGAAATGGTTGGGGATAACAAGGGAATATCCTCCACAGATACTGGAAGCGGAACTTCATCGATCTAGCAATTTAGTCCGGAGGTCGGCGCGGAGCTAAGAGGTACCCTGGCGTCGCTCGACGGAACTTGCGTGGTCAAGGACCGTTGTTATCTTCCGTCCATGTGACGAAATAATGCAGTGTCAGACGCATGCAGATTAAGCAGTGCAGACAGCTTTGTTGAATACAGTCAGCGAATAGACAGCGCATTCGGACTGAGCGGGAGATAGGTAGCTACAGCTTCGACGTCGGGGGCGAATTCCTTGCGACTACCGGGAAAGCGAGTCATCAGTGGACTTGGTATGTAAGCAAAGGAGAGCATCTGTCATCACGTCTGCATTCGTGAACTAAGTATTATCGAGGAATATATGCAGTAAATCAATAAATGGATGTTATGTGAATCGGCTAACGTCGGACAATTCGCCAAGATAGGAGCGGGCGTTTGTGGAAGGGACGCTGGTTTTCACGGACCGGATCGCTTACCCGGCCGTGTCCCACTCTCCACAACCAACTACATACGTCGTCTCCACTATGGGTTCTGCTTCGTATTGACCGCAGATCCATATTCTACGCAACGTATTCCCCTTTATCATCTTTTATTATCTTCAAATACTCAGTAACGTTCACGACAACAGCCCTCGTCCCCAGCGATGGCGCAGTATCTCCCAATGTTGCTCGTCTCAGTTTCTACAATCTCCACCCCTGCCCCAGATGATTCCTCGCTCGACACCCAAGCTGTTGGCCAGGTTGACTATCTCAGCCACGACTGGCAGGAAGAGGACGTAGCCAGGTCATGGCGCAATATGACACGAAGAAAGGACTCTATCCAGAACGGTGCCCGTCTCGAAAACGCCAGTTGGCGCACCTGGTGGAAACAGAGGAATAAGCTGCCGACTGTCAGTCCGGAGACTCTGAACTGGTGAGCATTATAAATTATTTTCGCATTTTTTCGTCGTGTATGGTGTCGTGCATTGAGGCAGTGGTGGCCAGAGTATGCGGCATACGTCGAGAATGTGCCAATCTGCAGCCGTCGAGCAGTGTTCTGCCTCCCGCCCTGCTTTGTCACCTCCCGCGACAGCCGTCGCCTCTCACCGCGCTTGTTCTCACGCATGTGTGCCCCTATTTGTCCTGTTACTCACACGTCTTCTCGTTCAGGCTTAAAGACTCGGATGTCACCTGGCTCTATGGCCCCCTCCACACTGCCAATGACTGGGCACCACCGCCACGTCAATCAACGAGCACCGCCCAATCCATCACAGACCCCAAGAGGAGATCACCCGCCTCCTCCCGGCCCAACTCTCCATGGGAACTCAAGCCAATTCTCAAGCATCGCTCGATATCGGAGCTTCTTTCGATATCATTCCCACCAACTCCCAACTCGGACACTTTGGAATTGCCCACAGAGGGTTATTTCAGTGACCGCGGTACCCCGTTGAGTCAGCGGACGCAATCTCTTGATAGCCAAGATCCGAATCGGTCGAGGCCGAGGCTGGCGCATACGAAATCGGATACAAACATATCCAGACGAAATCCATTCCGTGGAGATTCGCCTCCTCTTCCATTGATTCCGGAGGAGCACACCGTTGTTGGACCGTCTAAACGAACCAACTCACAACTGGCTACGTCCTCATCAACCCCGGAAAGTCAAGACAGTGGCGAATCAAGCACGCAACAGAGAAGACACATTTCCTTCAATACTTTTGTGGAACAATGCATTGCTATCGAACAGCCGAAAGGTTCTGACGATGAAGAAGAGGAGGGTGATGAGTACGGATATGAGGATGAGGGGTATAGGGAAGACGATGAAGACAGCAATGAAGAGTACGATAGTGAAGAAGATGTCCTTGAGATGCGGTCTTCCAGACGCGGCTCGATGCGCTCGGATGCGTCTCCCCTCACAGGGTTAGAATCTATCCATACAGCCGAACGGGAACACGTCACGATCGCTCCTATTGCGCCAACCATCCTCAAAACCTCAGCCTCCCCTTCGCCCGCTACTTCGCTGTATCCTTCGAATCCTTACGGAGGTGCATTATGGAATGAGGATGATGAAGAGTTGTTTCGGGTGGGGACTCTAAGAGGAAGCGGGACGCATTCGCCTGAAGCTGATATTCAGGAGAGTGCCGTGCCGCTCGTCTTTGCTCCCCCACAAGGAAGTGTCTATGCGGACAGGTTAGGCGTTAGTGGTGCTAGGGCATTTGGAGGATACCCGCATCATAAGGAGGGAAGAAGATCACGTTCATCGTCGTCCTCTCCAGGTGGTTCATACGAGGATGGGGATGTGTACAACTCGAGTGGAACAGGGAGCGGAAGGAGTGATGTGAATGACGTAGAGGTCGAGCATGATGAGGGCGAGGGATATGGAGTGAGCAACGAGGTGGTGTATGAGCCGTATCGAGGGCCGAAGAGTCGTGTGGCAGATGAGGCATCGTCAACCACTTCGTCACAGCAGATGGAAGTGAGGAGTACGGATTCGAAAGGCGGCAGCTCGGAGGAGGGAACAGTCGTCCCTGCTGGGGCTGGTTCCGCGTCGTCGACTGGCTCTATTGCATCCGACCCATCGATATCGCCGCCTACCGCGCATCTGGATACTGCAGCAACATCTGCACCCATTCCTGTCCCGAAGGCAAACTCGCCTGCAAGGCATGTGCATCAATCACCTTCCCCTGTGCCGTCTGCGACTTCGATATCTACCTCCACGACTACTTCAAATGGATCAAATCATTCGCCATTACTTGACATTGATTCTCGAGGACGCTCCACGTCTCCCATCACGTCCGTTTCGCCTGGTGGTGACTCCTCCCGTGGTCGAAGTGCACGACGCAATTCCTCTGATCGTCTTCGGATCGAAAAGGACGAACGTGACCGACCCCGGGGAAGAAGTCGGAGTAGATCCATAGGCGGAGCAGATGGGAGTGTAAGTCCCAGGAGTACTTTGAGCAGAAGGGATAGCGTGGAAGGATCGGTTGGATTGGGTTACGGCTCGAGTGCGTATTCGTGTGGGCCGAGGGAGAGGGGTCAGCGGGACGTTAGCTCGAGCTTGAGCCCTGAGGACGGAGGTCGGACAGGTCGAATTGGGAGAGTTGCGGTTGGAAGGAATATCGGCTTGAATGGAAGAAGGATGGGAAGCGGAAGCGATGGTGGATCGTCTCTTTCGCCGCCTTCACGGGAGGTACCACCACAGACGCAATACACCGCGAGGGGTTCGAACACAATACCGATCGACATCGTGCCCGTTCCTGCACCTCCAACGCAACCTAGTACGCGTGTCCCGCCTGTGGTTTCGACACCTAGTGGACCAAGGGCTGTTGCGGTGGATGTATTGCCTGTCGCTGCGAGGGCCGTTGCTAATACCGCCGTTGTGCCAACAATTTCACCTTCGAAAGAGTCGACACCTACATCTTCGGGTACACCGACGCCGACGAGTGCATCAGGAACCACAACGCCTACGCGCACGTCCGCCCCGTCGAGTGTAGCTTCTGCACCTGCTATCATATCGATTCCCCCTTCGCCGTCAATATCGAAAGCTGCCTTGAACAGCACTACACCGACCGCACCGCCTATTCCTATCGCTGCATCGCGCGTAGAAGAGGCGTCATTAGTAGGCCGCGCCATGTCCTCTGCGAAGGGGTATTTGGGCGCGATCTGGGGGAGCCCGGCTCAGACGGCTGCTCGATAATCGCTGGCTTTGGCTCTGCATTTTCACAAATCGAATATCATCATCGTATTTCGATACCCTGGAAAACGGCGCAGGACACCGGTTCTTCCTCTGCCCTCTTCTCGCTCGCTCCCCCTTGCATTGTCCCCCTCCATCTCGCACATATTTGATTCTTATTCAATCCAATCTCGCACTGTACATAGTCTCATTTCCACTTATCTCCATCCATGCCATGCCTATCTCGCACTCGTGTATCGTTCTAGTCTCGTCCCAGTTGCTACCCCGATGTCCTCATATCTTAACCTATTCTCTTCATCTCTATCCCCCTTCTTCGTCGTTCATCCTTAATTATTGGGTGTTTACGATGTTCTGTCGTTCCTTTTCTTGATTTCCACATTCGCTCTTGTCTAAGGTGTCGTACATCCGGAGGGTTGGTGTTAACGTCTATTTCCGATTGGCGAAGTTCTTATTCGATTTAATGGATCTTCTTTTCTCAAGTGTATCTTTCTTTGGCACTTTCGATTTTTTGTTCTTTTTCGGATTGATCTAGTTCATTCCAGCTTTTATCCATTTTTTACTTTTATACCTGTACCTTAATGCTTTTGGTGGGTTTCTACTGTCGTTTGTTGTTGACTTGTGTCGGTCTTGATATCAGTAGTGTGGAAGGCAGTAGGCATAGTGGTTAATTCTTCCCCAGTGTTATATAATTGGTACATAGATGTATACGAGAATTATCTGTTTGAAATGCACTTTTCTGTCTGCTTCACGAGTTCAAAGAAGTGATCGTTCGGGCTGAAGTGCTTTACTTTCAAATTCAATTATGCCAGTTATGTCGCAATTTCAAGGGAAGGGGCACAAATTTATACCCAGAAACATTTTAACGATTTAATCAGCAACTACGTTGATAGTTCTAGGCTATGGCTTCGTCTTCCGTGTTCAGGAGAGGGTCGCTGCGTAGCAGGCAATTGTCTAGACTCTTTATCCCAACTCTACGAATTCCGAAGCGGAAATGGGAGAATGGCAGCGGGTACATTGGAAGAGACGATAATGCATGACTCTTGATGCTATCATTTGCTTCCTTGGCGGTCGCATGTCAGGCCTAGGCCTCTCACAGTCGAATATCTTGTCTAGGGGAAATCCAGGATCGTGAGTTCAGTTTCGGTCCGACTTTGCACGAGCAGGGACCATCAGACTAATACCTACGATGCCAGTGGTCATTGTTCTACACCTTTCGTCCGCGGGGAACATACCTGTATTCTGCCAGGACGAGAAACTGAAATTATCCTTTTCGTGTTAAGAGGGTTGCGTTGAAATTCTCACCGGCACCTGACGGACTCGTGCTGTAAGTTATTGAGCAACGATGTAAAATATTATACAAATACTGCGTGTGTTAATTACTGCGTGTATCTCTTCATATTTACCGTGATGAAGATGACGGCGTATCTTCATCTTTACCATAATACAATCCAGAACTTCCAAAAATTTCAACACCACGGGAACCTAACAAAATTATTAACACGGCATCCCAATCATGCAAAGAAGAATATACGTACTTCTCATTAAAGATCCACTCCAGCTTCTCCAGATTCTCTCGAACATACCATGCCACCGCTGGCAGATGTTCCGTGCGTGAAGTCGTTTTCCCGCCCATATTCGCCGCGATGTCGATCAAGGCTTGTTCTAAATTCCAAACTTCAATAGCCTTAGAGCTAAGGCGTGTAGCTTCCGTCAATAAAGCTTTCATTAAGGACGGGAACATATCTGGAGTCGATTTCAAACGGGTTATGACCAAGTTCGGCGGTTTAGCTAGCTCCAAATCGAGAGTCCAAGTTGCGTAGGCCTGTGAGCCGTCCTTGTGAGTAACTTTCACACCCCAATATTCCAGAGGCTGTTGGGGTGTAAGTGGCGCCTCTGCGAGAACTCGTTCAAGTAAGTATCCAGCAATTCCGTCGTTGGGTAGAAACGTGAACCGGATAAGATCATCGTTCGACGGTTGGGAAAGTTGCTCTTTGATATATTCAGCATCTTCTTCCCAAAGAGCTTCGCAAGCTTCCTTATTCAACCATTCGATTTTGTCGCCAGGTTGCTGAGAAACGCCTGTCATATAATCAAGATGCCAAACGGTGCTTATTGGCTTATGGACGATCCATCCTGGAATATCTGGAGCAGGACCACACAACTCGTAAAAGCGATGGCCAACATCACTATAGAGGACTGATAATAAAGCGTCGCCCACTCCTGGATGACGTTCGGGAGGAGCACCCCAACTGGAGGGGAAGGGCGGGAGCGACTCAGCGGGAGCAAGAACGTGGTGAAGGAGTCGCATCATATGCGAAGCAAATCCTTTGCCTCGTTGTTCAGGATCGCAATATACGGAAGCAATCCCGTAGCCAACCACTTCTTCCAACGCTCCTGAAGGCCTGATTACCAATGTCTTCCGACGGAATCTTCATAGTTTCAGTAAATAAATAGGTGAATTCGAATTGAATGAAAGATACATACGTTTCACAAGAGCATGGGAAATTAAGAGTGAAAGTATTATCTCTGGGAACGAGCGCCCTGTGGAGAACTTGATCTAGAAGAGCTCGGAGGAATTTGGCAATTAATGAACATACCAACAGATAAATCTTCCATTGGATGAATGCTCCATCTTCTCTAAGTATTCTTCACGACTCATAAACTCAGCTTCGGTCATTCCTCTCGCCCAGGTTACTGCCTGGCGTTTCCTTGATACGACCAGCTGTTACCACAGACGTATTAGTTTCCTGGCATACACTGGTAGGCTCAATGGCGCACCTGTTCCCTAGTTGCTTCAACAAGCGTATACTTCGATAAATCCATGTTCAAACTAGAAAGGCAATGATAATGTAGAATGTGTATTTATTACCGCGTGCTAAGCTTCGGAGGCACTGACTCGGAGGCGGAGTTACAATCCAAATATGAAACAACTCTTGCGGGCTCCGATGTCGACGTCTAAGAATTTTGTAAAAACGGAGAGAACTAATAACAAAAAAATAATGTGCTAAGTCGGTCTACGTACCGCTGGGACTCGGAAAGTCCCAATGTGCTAAGTCGGTCTACGTACCGCTGGGATTCGGAAAGTCACGTGGCTTGAATTCCCGACGCAAACCTCAAGCCATAATAGATAAAGCACTTGTTAAATATCATTTGAAATTATTTTAAAAAGAGGGAAAGGAACCTCCTCAGATCACTAAAAAGCTTTACTCCCGACGTCTCGTCTGATTATCCCCGCCACGTCATCCCGCGCACTGACATTATGGTCTCTTATCGCCGAAATAAAGCCTGAAAGGAATGCAGAACCTGTCGGATGATGTTACAGTCCACATGTGCTTTTTTTGCCTTCCGCGACGACGGCTTGCCTGTGCGGCAACCGTCGACGTTGGGGTTCCACAAGATGACCATGTACATAGTACTGGGTAGAAACTTCAATCACGACAAGGCTGACCTGCATCATTCAAAGATATAGTAAATATATCCCAACAAATGATTTGCTGCGAGAACGGGAAGAGCCCTTTGTGTCGAGCAGGCAGGGCCACTGAGGAATTTGTCTACAGGGGGAGATCTGGGTAGTCAATGCAGCGGTAAATACCCGAACATTGCTTAACACCGTTTAACTGATAATGCTGTGATACATAACAGATTTCGAGTTATGTTCTACTCAATCAGATACGGTGAAATACTCACGATGCATTCTCCGTAGAAGTTTTGGTCATAGGAACAACATCGGCATGACCCGCCTCTCGGCCAACTCGCAGAACCATAGACCATCCACGTCCTTCAGTTGCTTGGCATCCCTAATTGGTTGACCGTTGATTCAATATCCTGGCGATTCAGGAGTATCTAAGCGCTATGTGCTGTCTGTGTGAGTAGGGTCTTGCGCGACGGTTTGCCTCGAATTCCCCCACTCCAGATTTTAATGGGATGTTCGCTTCATCCAGGCCATTCTCCACCTATATACCGGCCTTGTTAGGATTCCTTTATTCAAGTACACATGTGATTGGAGCTGCAGTTCCTCCTATTGGCCCGATTGATGTGACAGCATTCGTCGACGTGTTCATTGGGACGACCAACGACGGACATGTCTTTCCAGGTGCGTATGCCATTTCCTTATAGTTATAGCAGCCGATGAGAATAATTGATTAATATTCCAAGGTGCCAATATCCCTCATGGAATGGTCAAGGCAGGGTTAGATACGGACTCACCTGGGAATGTACGACAATAGCCTAGATGTATTGTACCCGACGAGAACTTATGTTTTCTTTAGCAAGCTGGATACGATGCTGACCCCAAGTACAATGTCACCGGCTTTAGCCAACTTCACGATGATGGTACAGGAGGCGTACGTGTTCTATTTTTTATTGTGAAATAAGACTTTATTATAACTGATAAAATACGAAATAGAGTGCCTCCTTGTCCAATTTCAAGTTATTTCCACTGGCAGATTGCTTTGGAGGTCTGGTGAGATGTAGGTGTTCAATAAATGAGAGGAAAGTAGCCCGGAAGTTAAGAAAGGACGGTAAGTTCTGGATTCATATCTTCAACATTCTGCTACACCTTACGATTGCCTCGTAAATCAGGGCTGGCCGATGACGAGGGATCACCTGGCTACTTTGCCACCAATCTTGTGAGTTATTAGCCTTTATCCCAGATTTCATAATCATTTAATGGAGACAGACTAATAATGTACGCGTGGAATTAACTACTACTCGTCGAGCCGCGTTACACCGTTATACATTTCCTGTGGCCACTGAGTCACCGCGTATTTTATTGGATCTTAGTAATGATGGCCAGGGATCAAATACCGATCCGAAAGCCACTATTGACCCTAAAACCGGTGCGTATCTAACAGATATCTGATCAACATAGTGCGCTGATATTTAGGCACAGGTCGCGTTACCGGAGGGGGGAGGTTCCAGGGATCATTCGGACCTGGATCGTATTCAGCATTTGTTTGCGTGGATTTTTTTGGTGAAGGGTATACGCTTAAAGGAGCGGATGAATATGGAATATGGACACAGACAGAGGTGAAGGTAAATGCTACTGAGGCAAAGGGAACCTACTACGGTACGAGTCTTAATTAATATCATCTCATATCTCCAGTCTCATAGACAAAATTCGTGGTACTCAGGTGAAACGGGTGCTATTCTTGGCTTTTCTCCTCACCCCAACAGGGGAATCAAGACGTCGATTTTGGCCCGAGTTGGTGTATCGTTAATTTCGTCTGCCCAAGCTTGCTCGAATGCCGAATCTGAGATACCAAACCCAGACTTTGAGCTTGTACGAGGCACCGCTCGAGGCCAATGGAATGAATTACTGTCAAGAGTACAAGTGGATACGGAAGGAGTAGACCAGAATACTACTATTCTATTATACTCTTCGGTATGCGAAAGAATACTAGCGCTGGGCATGTGCTAACATTCATTAGCTGTATCGGTCGCATATTGTACCTGCTGATTGTAAGCGATTTTGTGAAGCTGGAGTCTCTTGACTAACCGGAATTGCAGACACAGGAGAAAATCCCCTATGGAACTCTACGGTGCCTTATTATGACTCATTCTACTGCAATGTAAGAGGAACATCTAATTGAGAATACTTTGTTGTCTGACATTTCCATCAGTGGGACACTTACCGAACACTATATCCCCTATACTCCATACATGACCCCATCGTCTTCGCCGATATAGTTCGAGGGATGATTGATATTCAACAGCACGAAGGTATTGTTTTTCTTACAATTTTCCAGAAATGGTCTAAATAAGGGAAAGGCTGGCTACCTGAATGTCGCAGCTCGACCATTAAACAATGGATCCAGGGAGGAAGTGGTACGTTCCTTTATCATTTAATTGGCCTTTGTCGATAATTAATCTTTTGCCTTAGATGCTGATCCTATTTTGGCCGAATTCTTTGTCAAGTAAGTGGTTATCGTCTTAGGATTTTCAATTATTCATATTTCGTGGGTAGATTCCATTGGCTTTCTGCGTCACTTGGGGTTCAGCCGGACCATCTATTCAACGCCTTGATGACTGACGCGGAGAGTGAACCACCTAACTGGGATTTACAGGGCAGGCAAGCATGGACATGGAAAAAGTTTGGTACGCAAAAGAATTTTAAGTTTCTCAGTAATAGAAATTCACGTGTGTATGGATATAGGTTATTTACCAATAGATTCTTGGGGTGGTGGTGGCGCCGCCACACGACATGTCTCGCGAGCTTTAGAGGTAAGAAAATGAATGAATTTGTAGTTCCTATTATTAACCAGTCCTTAATAAATCAGTATGCTTTCGATGATTTCTCGATATCTCAAGTGGCCAAAATACTGGGCAGGCTTGATGACGCTGAGAAGGTTCGATTGTTTTCACGTCAGCTCCTATCATCGCTGATTGACCACAACACAGTTGGCTAGCCGGGCTCAAAACTTTATTTATAACTGTCAGTATTAAAGTAGGCAGCAGTATCTAGGCGAGTATTGATTTTTCATTCAGGGGATCCTTCGGTGCCCATGCCGGGTCATGATGATATATCTGGATTTATGCAGGTAGGCGTTATTTTCCGCTCATTCTTCCGAACTTTGCCTTATTTATATGGTCAACCTGAAGCTTCGTAAACTCGACGGAACTTTCACGTATACAGATCCGCGTCATTGTTCCAGGAATGACCCTACACACTCAACTTGTTACTTGGATTACAATAATCTAGATGGGTTTTATGAATCTTCTCCGGTCGTAGTGAGTTGTGCTATATAATGGCTGGTGTCCTGAAGCTCATTACCTTGCTTTTACAGTATACTCAGGTATTGTCCTTTAAGTTTCATATAAATTAATACGGAGCGACTAATACATGATGCACAGTATATTCCTCATGATACCGCGAAGTTGATTGAGCTACAAGGGGGAAATGAAAAGTTCATAAAAAGATTAGATATCATATTTGATGAGGTATACTGTCTTGACCTGCGTATCAACGTTATTCTGACACGAAAGATAGGACTATTTTGATTCAACGGATGAACCATCTCAACAAATACCTTTTATGTATCACTATGCAGATCGTCCTGGTCTTAGCACCATGAGGAGTCGTCGTATCATTACTTCTGATTTTAATACCACACGAGGAGGATTGCCCGGAAACGATGGTAAGTCAAGCTTCTTCTCTCTCAGATTGGTTACCGTCCTGATTCGACTCCCATAGATTCCGGTAATTAATTTCCATTTACCCACATGTTCCAGAAGCCAACTAAACTTTGTCTAGGTGCTATGGGTTCCTACGCATTCTTCTATTTAGCCGGTCTATATCCTCTACCTGCCACCACACAATTTTTATTGTCATCACCATACTTTCCCAGAATATCATTCTATAATCCTCTGTTCAAGACTACGACAACGATAAAGGTCAAGAATTTCAAAGGAAATCCGCCAGATGGTATAGGGACGGTCTACGTCAAGGTATGCAATGTATGTTTCAAAGACAAAAGAGAGAACTAATAATTATCGTTTCAGAGTGTCACTATTGACGGAGTCCCATGGAAATCCAATTGTTATATCGAATTCGATGCTTTTGTCAAGGGTGCAACGATCGAGCTGGAGTTAACTGACGATATTACTGTAGGCTGTGGAGTTCTTCCGCCGTCCTTATCCACAGGAGAATACGACGTGGAACATCAATATGATTCAGGACGACAGCGCATGCCCAATGGAGAATTATTAACGCCACCTATTTGGTATACTTGAATTTGTATATTACGGTAAAAATGAGAACAAATCTTGTATCATTATATCATTATGTATATCGCCGCAATGAGCCAGTCGGAATTTCCGTTGCTTCCGGATGCTTAATGACTGAGGCTGTGCAGTAGTGCCGCTAGGCTGCTAGTACCCCTGTCACACATACGTGTAACGCGGAAGCTGATAAGCTGTCTTTAACTTTACACTTCGAGAACGACATTTCAATCTAAGTAACATACGGGATTGAAGGATTGGTTTATTGCTCATGCCTAATGATTTAACGAGGTATGTTCTGTTAGTTTCATTGCCAAAAGCTGCGCAGTTGACCTGTGACAATGCGGCGAATCAGAGGCGCTGCGAGTCCTGTCGCGTTGCTTTGAGAGGATAGTGCCAATATCAATTCCCACCCTTACTGCTCTATCTCGTTCCCTCCCCATGGCACTGAATATCGATTCTGAACCGCCTGGGTATGGCTTACCTGAATACTCGCCCACTGGCGCAACTCCATTCTATACGCCCGAACCTCGTCCAGACGAAGAACGTATCCATATCACTCGTCGCTTCATCAGGGAGGAGTCGGGCGTGTTCGTCGCGCAAAATAAGGCTATAAGTCTCGCTTTGACAAATCAAACGTTGGACTGCAAAGAGCCTACGTATGGAAAAGGCGCGACAATACGGGGCATGGTTTCTTTGGCAAAGACGGAAAGTATCATCAGTGTTAATCTGAAGGTATGCTAAGCCGTTTTCCACTAGGAAGCTCGTGTACTAACTTCTGACAGGTTCAAGGAGAGATGGAGTTTGCACTGGATTCATTGGTAATCAATGGCGGCACGGTCGTACCTGTATGGGATGACACTATTGTTCTTTATCGCAAGCCAAACCAGCAAGAATCCAAACGCCATGCTTTTGGCAAAAGAGGTTCCTCCCAACAACTTCACTCTCTCATTCCACCACTGTTTTCTGCGGAAAAATGCCCTTCTAGCATGGCCTTTGCCATCCATCTCCCAACTTTCTACTCTCATGAGGGACTAAAGCGCCCACTTCCACCGACATATTATTCTCGATTTGGGGACGGCATTCCAGGTAAGCTTCGATCAAATATGTGATATTAATTGAGTAACCTACTTCTCCTTCCCTTTACCACACTCGTCTGTGACTATTATCAATTGGAATGGTAAGTTCGATCCTTTTAGGCAATATTTTATGGCTTACTTACGTGTTCTTTCATAATAAGGGAACCGTTCTTAGGGCTATGTGTGGACTGCCACTATTCACTTCAAATTTCTGTCATTAGAAAAGGTTCTTTGGTGGATAAAAAGGCGACGCAAGTCTTTATGATCATACCTGCGATGTTGATCATTCTTATTAATATTTTACAGGTTATCGGTGCCAATCAACTATTTGCCCCGGTGTAGACCTGCTAGGCCGCCTCTACCGCAATCACTTACATTTATTTCAACACTGAAATCGACTCCCGAGGAATGGAAACTGTTTGAAACGCACATGAAATATAAGCTGGACTCCCCATCAGGGCCATCCATTTCAGCTGGTGTACGAAAATCTATTCTATGGATCGTTTCTTCTAAAACTAATATTAATTTGAATGTTCTAGTTGCTACTACCCCAGTCACAAGTATATGCAATTGGGCAACCTATTCCTTTTCACCTTCAACTTTCTAGTTCCTCGGCGATGCTTCTCTCGCCTTTCACATCAGTCACCAATTTCACAGACCCGCCCTCAATCAAGCAACCCCTTGATCCAAAAAACAGTCTTGGCGGCGCTTCAGGCCTAATAGGAAGGAGGGGAATATCTGTAACTTTCGGTGATGATACCGTTCAACCTAAGCAGCAAAACAATCTTTCAGCCAAGTCTCTATTTCAGACTATTCCACGCATACACCTCTCGGTTCAACGACATGTAACTGTGGAGGTCATGGGGCAATGGGTTCAGTTTAAAGAATGCCTGAGCCGAGCCATTCTTCATTCGTGCCCAGTTAACACTTTGGAGGAATCAGAAAAAGACGGTGGATCTGCACATATAGCTTGGGAAGGACAGCTCGAAATTCTTGAAAAGCATAAATGCAGTGGGTTCATTGGTCCAAGTATCAGAGTTAGAGTTAGTCCAATCCATATATTCGTTTCCTTTTACTTATTATTTTAATAGGACTTTATCTGGCTCAGTATTAAACCGCCAAATCCGGAACAATCGTCTCTTCAAGGGATTCACTGTTTAATACCTATTAGATTAACGACAGATTCGTACGGCGAGGAGCTTATAGTGGGCATGGAGCAAGTTGCTCATGAACCTCCAGGTACTATTACGCAGTCGTGATCTCTTCTGATCTATTTCTCCGGGTCTACTATTACTTTGTTTCTTTTAATTTCCTAACCTTTTCTATCATGGTAGCTAGGTTATGCGATATCTGTATCTTGTCAGTGACATATTGTCCGATTTAGGTTAAGTGGAGACTGTATTTGTACCTGTATTAGCTTTGCAATTATCGCACATGAAACATTTTCTTTTCTCCAAATATAGGTAAACTTGCCCTCTCGTCGATGAACATTATTCTCTTTGAGAATCTATATGTTGCGCTTGTGCAGCATAAGTATGCCATGCGCTATTGTGCTTGCGTGACACTGATTGCGAGGCCCATTAAAGGAAATCTTCTTCAGGAAACTCTCGCCTATAATATATGCTAACCTCGCCGCTGTAGCTTTCAATAAATAATAATAATAAATAAATAAAAGACATTCATTCATTCACCGATAACATATTCCGATATTAGTTAGTACTAAAATTAATAGTAACTGTTTTGTAACCATTTATTGCCATAGAGGTAAGTTATAATCTTAGCGGAAGCTGCGCACTTGATCTGTAACGTGACAGCGCGGCTCAGGGGCGTGTCCAGTCGCGTTATTTTAGGAGGACAGTGAATTTAATTCCCACCCTTACTGCTTTATCTCACTCACTCTCTCTCCATGACACTGAATATCGAGTCTGAACCGCCTGGTTACGGTTTACCTGAATACACTCCCACTGGTGAAACTCCTTTCTATACGCCCAATCCTCGTCCAGATGAAGAGCGTATCCAGATCACTCGTCGCTTCGTCAGAGAGGAAGAGGGCGTATTCGTCACCCAAAACAAGTCGATAAGCCTCGCTTTGACAAACCAACCATTGGAATGTAAAGAGCCTACGTATGGAAGAGGTGCGACAATACAGGGCATGGTTTCTTTGGAAAAGACGGAGAATATCCTAAGTGTCACTTTGAAGGTAATCCAGCTAGTTTTCCATTAGAAAGCTAGTGTACTAATTTCTCGCAGATCCAAGGTCAGATGGAATTCGCAATGTCTTCGTTAATGACGGTCAATAGAGGGACGATCATACCTGTATGGAATGACACTATCGTACTTTATCGCAATACTTCTGGTAAAAGAGGTTCCTCCCAACAACTCAGTTCCCTCATTCCACCACTATTTTCTGCGGAGAAATGTCCTTCTAGCATGACCTTTTCCGTTCACATTCCAACTTTCTACTCTTATGAGGGATTAAAGCGCCCATTTCCGCCGACATATTCTGTTCGATTTGAGAACAGTGTTTCAGGTAAGTTATCAAATACATATTTAGCTAAATACATGACCAAAATTCTCTCCCTTTTTCCTTTCCTTTTTCTCTACTCTCGTTTATGACTACTGAATTTAAATTCTGCGATGGTAAGTTCCATACTTTCACGAATCAAGATTGTACGCCTTATTTACATGTTTCTCTGTAAATTAGGGAAGCATTAGGACTGTCCGTGGATTGCCATTATTCACTTCAAATTTGTGTCATTAGGAAGGGTTCTTTGATGGATAAGAAGGCGACGTAAGTTATTTATGACTATACCTGCTATGTCGCACTGAGTCTTATTGTTTTACAGGTTATCGGTGCCAATCAACTATTTACCGCGGTGTAGACCTGCTCGTCCGCCTCTACCCCAATCACTGACATTTATTTCGACTCTGAAATCAACTCCCGAGGAATGGAAACTGTTTGAAACACAGATGAAATTGAAGCAGGACCATCCACCAGGACCATCTATTTCAGGTGGTGTATGTCGAACATCCATTTAACGACCTATTTCTTCGATAACTAATATACAATGCATATGTCCTAGTTGTTATTGCCCCGAGCACAAGTGTATGCGATTGGACAACCGATTCCTTTTCATCTTCAACTTTCTAGTTCCTCAGCGACACTGCTCGCTCCTTTCATATCAGTAACCAATTTCACAGATCCGCCTTCAGTTAAACAGACCAACCAAACCATTACCAATCCCCTTGCAGGCGGTTCAGGTCTAATGGGAGGGAGGGGAATATCTGTACTCGCTGAGGATACCATCGCTAAGCAGCAGAACAAGTCACGATCCCTCCCTCAGAGTAACCCTATTCCGCGTATACACCTCTCAGTTCAAAGACATGTAATTGTGGAGGTTATGGGACAATGGGTTCAGTTCAAAGAATGCCTGAGCCAAATTGTTCAGCTCCATTCGTGCCCGGTTAATACTTTGGAGGAACCGGAAAATGGTGGATTGGCACATATAGCTTGGGAAGGACAGCTTGAAATTCTTGAAAAGTATAAATGCAGTGGGTTCATTGGTCCCAGTTTCAAAGTTCGAGTGAGTCGATTCTCTAGATTTAATTCCCTAGTATAATGCTGTTCGTTAGGATTTTATCTGGCTCAGCGTTAAGCCGCCAAATCCGGAACAATCTTTTCTGCAGGGTATTGACCATTTAATACCTATTCGATTAACAACGGATCCATACGGCGAGGAAATTATAATGGGCATGGAGCATGCTCACGGTCCAGCTGCGCCGTCGTGATCTCTTCTGCCAATCTGTTTCTTTTTCGGGGTCTAGTATTACTTGGCATGGAGCATGTTCACGGTCCAGTTGCGCCGTCATGATCTCTTCTGCCATTCTGTTTCTTTTTCGGAGTCCAGTATTACTTCGCTTCCACTTTTCTAACCTTTTCTATCATGGTGACTAGGTTATGCATTTGTATCATGTCAGTGACATGTTGTTCGATTTAGGTTAAACGGAGACTGTATCTGTACCTATATTCCCTTTGCAATTATCGCGCATGAAGTATTTCCTTTCATCCAATTATAGAGAAATCTGCCCTCTCGTCGATGAATCTTGTTCTCCAATTCAACAATCTATATGCTGCGCTTGTGTAGCATGCATAAGTATGTCGATGGTCATGCGTCGTTGGCCGTGCTCGCGTGACACTAATTACGAGCTGCACACCATAGGAAATCTGCTTCAGGAAACCCTCATGCGACATTATTAATTGACCTATAACTAATATTTGGTAACTTCCTGGCGGCTATAGCTTTTTTTTCTTTAATTCCAAAAAGGAAAAAAAAGGAATAACAATATTCATTCTGTAAGGATGGTCCTTCGTACTCATTTATTGCTCAAGGCTAATTACACAAGGAGGTAAATAATCTAAAAGCTGGGTAGTGGATCTGTGACAGCGCGGCGCGCGTGTCCAGTCGCGTAGTAGTAAGTTACTTTGGGTTGAGAGTGAGATTAATTCCCACCCTTACTCCTTTGTCTCACACCTTCTCCATGGCACTGAATATCGAGCCTGAACCGTCTGGTTACGGTTTACCTGAATACATTCCCACTGGTGAAACTCCTTTCTATACGCCCAATCCTCGTCCAGATGAAGAGTGTATCCAGATCACTCGTCGCTTCGTCAGGGAGGAAGAGGGCGTATTCGTCACCCAAAACAAGTCGATAAGCCTCACGTTGGCAGACCAACCATTGGAGTATAAAGAGCCTGCGTATGGAAGAGGCGCGACAATACAAGGCATGATTTCTTTAGAAAAGACGAAGAATAACCTAAGTGTCACTTTGAAGGTAATCCAGCTAGTTTTCACTAAATACCTAGTGTGCTAATTTCTCATAGAAAAAAGGTCAGATGGTATTTGTAATGTCTCAATAATGATCAGAACCGTCGATGGGAACAATAAAACCTGTATGGTATAACAATATCGTACTTTATCGTAATGATTCCTCTGGTAAAGTCTAAGAGGTTCCTCCCAACAACTTCATTCCGTCATTCCGCCACTGTTTTCGGCGGAGAAATGTCCTCCTTGCATGACCTTTGGTTTCGCATTCAAACTTTCTACTCCAATAAGGGAATAAAGCGCCCCTTTCCACCAACATATTCTGCTCTATTTGAGGACACAGGTAGGCTTCAAATACATCTCTCAATAATTACATGACCAACACACACACACACACACACACACACACACACACATTCCTTACTCTATGATTGCTCTATGGCCGTTGTGAATTGAAATCATGCGAGACTTAGTAAGCTCCGTATTTTCACGAATCAAGACGCCTTGTTTACGCCTTGTTCCATAAATCAGCGACGAACCATTATCAGGAATATCTTTGGATTGCTTCTATTCACTTCAAATATGTGCCGTTAGAAAGGGTTTTTTGATGGATAAGAAGGCAACGCAAGTCATTTATGACTGCCTGCTAGTAGTATGTCGTTAACTCTTATTATTTTACAGGTTATCGGTGCCAATCAATTGTTCACTGCGGTGTAAAGCCTACTCGTTCATCTCTTCTGCAACCACTGGCATTCCTTTCGGCTCTGAAATCGACTCCCGAGGAATGGAAACTGTTTGAAACGCAGATGAAGTTTAAAGAGGACTCTCTATCAAGGCCATCCATTCAGCAGGCTTAGGCCGATAGTCTATTTCATAGTTTTTTTTCAGGAACTAAATTTTTATCTATGTCTTAGTTGCTATTGCCCCAGTCACAAGTATATGTGATTGGGCAACCGATTCCTTTCCACCTTCAGCTTTCTGGTTCCTCGGCAACGCTGCTCGCTCCTTTCCCATCAGCAACCAATTTCACAGACTCGGATCCGTCTTCTGTTAAACAGACCAACCAAACCATTACAAATGCCAGTCCATTTGCAAGCGATTCAGGTCTATTAGGAGGAACCATCGCTAAGCAGCAGAACAAGCCCCTCTTTCAGAGTAACGCTGTTCCACGTTTACACCTCTCGGTTCAAAAACATATAATTGTGGAGGTTGGCAGTGGACAATGGATTCAGTTCAAAGAATGTCTGAGCTGAACTGTTCTCCATTCGTGTCCAGTTAATACTTTAGAAGAACCAGAAAATGATGGATTGGCACATAGCTTGGGAGGGACAGCTCGAAATTATCAATGAGAAGCATAATTCCTGTGGATTTATAGATCCAAGTATCAAAGTTCGAGTGAGTCGATTCCCTATATTCAATTTCCTTAAGTATACTTACCGTTTGTTAGGATTTTATCTTGATCAGCGTTAAGCTGCTAAATACAGAATCATCGAGTCTGTAGGACATTCACCATTTAATACCTATTCGATTAACAACTGATCCATACGGCGAGGAAATTATAGTGGGCATGAAGCTTGCTCATGGTCCAGTTGCACCGTCGCAGTGATCACATATTTTATACTCTGTTTCTCTTTGCTTGGTTTGCTCTGCCACTGGCAGTGCTAGTTCTCTAACCGGTGTTTGTATCAGTAACGCGGTGTTCGATTTACTGTAACTTAGGTCAAATTTATGGTACTGTATTCGTATATGTATTAGCTTTGTAATATCACACAAATCGTTTTTTTCCTCCGGGTATAGGTAGGCTTGCCTCTCATTATGAACCTTGTTCTCCCATTTGACAATATATGTTGCACTTGTGGGCGCCATGTACTAGCATGTGCTCGAGTGATTGCGAGGCACCGCGACACCGCCACTGAATTAGGAAATTTGACCGACACCTACATACATATTTATTGGAGAAAGGAAAGAAAATTCCAGTATCGTTATATAACCGACTTCAGAGCAGCAGCAGCTTTCAAAAATAAGGACTTGAAAATTAAACATTAAACATTCTCATCGATAGCATTCCGATGTTACTATATCAGGGCGTATTAAAATAGGGAAGGCCGACGCTGCTGAGCCTGAGAGAAAGCTGAGAGCTTCCCTGTGGCTTATCTCCTTCCTTCTACTCAGAGGTATGGAGCCCATACCCCCTGCGTACGGTTTGCCTCAATACTCTGCGAGTGTCGAAACACCCGATTACACCATAGAGCCTGGCCTAGCTGAAGCACGGCTCCAAATCAATGATCGAATCCCTAGAGTAGACACAGGAACTTTTGTAACAGGAAACAAATTCGTTACACTTACACTTAACACCAAACCTAGTTACGGGAAAGGTGCCACTATACAGGGGAAACTCACATTCCCGAAAACGGATGGAATCATCAGTGTAATAGTTAAGGTAATAAAAAATAATAGCCAAGTTTAGTGTTTGATAAGTTCATCTGCCTTACAGCTTCGGGGTGAATTCGAGATTGCTTTGTCTACCCCAACACAGACCAGGTCCGCCGAATCAGACCGCATTTTGGACGAGCACGCAATTCTGTATAGTTCCGATCAGCAAACGTCGAAATGGAAGGCATTCTCTAAAAGGAGCAATTCTCAATCTCAATCTCCGACAAGTCCTGTTTCTCCTGGCATGTTTCCGGATAAATGTCCCGCTACTTTGACATTCGCGATACTCATTCCAACGGTTTACTCGCGCAAGGAAGTCACAGAGGCACTGCCGCCATCCTATACTGGTTTCAATGGCGACAATGTATCAGGTATATATTGTTGTAATAGAGATATTCGCATGTGTCACTAATGCATCCCCTTTTTCCTACTATATCCCTTTTTCGGTAATTCTTCTTTATAGTTTGCTTGCATTATAAGCTCATTTAATCTTGGGTAGACTTGTTATACAGAACTGAAAATAGACATTAAGTATAGCCTCAAAGTCATCGTCATCAAAAGCTCCTTGGTGGATCGGAATTACAAGTAAGTGATCATACCATGTTCTGACTTCCATATGATTCGATTTCTTCAGGATTTTGATTCCAATGGAATATCGGCCTCGCTCCTGTCCAGCACAGCCAAGTTTGCAGCCTTCATTAACACTTTTGCCAACCTTGAGTTCACTTCCTGAAGAATGGAAGCTATTTGAGGTCGAGATATCCACTCGCATTAGTAACGCAGGCCTTCCAAATATCTTAGGAAAAGTAAGTTAAGGATATTCTGAAGACATAAGTATCCTCAGATGACTACTTGCAGCTTTATCTTCCTCGAACTCAAGTCTACGCAATGTGGGATTCAATACCTTTCTTTCTTCGATTATCCAGCTTGTCTAAGAATCTTCTAAAATCTTTCGAATCTATAACCTCTTTGGAAGAGCCGTCTCCCGATAAATCGAAGAGGTTACGGTCCCATTGGGAACAGTATCCAACAGTCAGTGTATTTCATCAAATAAGGACATACTATCCCTGATTATTGTACTTTCCGTATTATAGGTCCGGGACCCTATTGCGAAGCGTTCCGGACTCCCTATCACTCTGTGCGTTGAGCGACACGTCTCTGTTGAATTCCAAGGACACTGGCTTCAGTTCAAAGAATGCCTAAGCAAAACAGTCCTGCGTTCGCGCCCAGTCAAAAGTTCAGACGACCCAAACACGGGGGGATCCTTAACCCATATCGACTGGAAGGGACAGCTGGAAATTCCTGAACGAAATAGATGCAGTGCCTTTTCTGCCTTGGGAATTAGACTTCGTGTTAATGTGCGTAGAGAATGTCGAACCTGGCACATTGAAACGTTCTCATCTGAAAGCTGACTTACACAGGATTTTATTTGTTTGAACATTGAAGCACCAAATGCACAGTTTCAGAATGTACGCCAAATGATACCCATTCGCCTGACAACGGACTGTTACAGCGAAAGATTGCTTCCAGGAATGGAGCATGCACTGGGCTTTCTGGATGAGTCGCCCGTTTTGACAACCCTTTAACACTATTTTCCTTACCTTCTTTTGATGTTATTTTATTTATATTCTCGCTATGTAATTAACGCGCAGACTCCCCCTGTATTAAATCCAGTGTAAATAGTCATTTGTCCGTCCTCGCCATCATTATGTAGTATGTACTGTACTTTGAAATTGATTGAACTCCATCTCTTTGCTCTTGACATCTGAAATCCAAGCTATAATCTTCCTTTCAAGGATAAAGAGGGACCTAATATCGGTTTTTTATCAGTTTGGATAATAAAGCTTAAAGGATCATGCTGCTGTATGGAGGCCCTACCAAGTATCATGCGGAATGAATGGCGATTCCCTTCATCGAATTACCGAGGATCGACCCTATGAGTCTGTTCGAGATGATCGTAATTTGCAAAGAATCCGTCTTCCGAAGGAATGGTTTAGGCGCAGTCAGTCACATGGATCAAATTCGGCTGCACGCGGGTTGAAATGACGTAGGACCTTAGGCGCGACTTTGGGGGTCCACCAGCTTCTCACCCTCATCCGAACCACCCGTCTTCAAGGACCTAATGGCTCTAGGAGAGAAACTCGGAAGCTTTGGGCATGCTATCGTATCATTTAGCATACCTTCTACAACAACGGTCACAATTTTGGTTTATTTACTAATCTTTATATCTTCGATAGTTCAATATGAAGTCCTTCCTGAGGCTCCTGAGGCTTCTAAACAACATGGACTTGACCTTTCGAGGGCAGTGCGAGACCTTCAAATAGTATGTTACCCGCGGTTTATTTGTCATAATGTCACTGACAATCTATAACCAAATGTTTAGATAGCTGGTCGTCCCCATCCTTTCAATTCGCATGCGAATGATGGTGTACATTCACATCTCCTTTCTCGTGTCCATGAAGCAAGCAGAAATCATAGTAATGTTCATATCTTGGATGATATTTACAGCAATGCCACCTGGGGCTCCTCTGCTGGCTTCGGTGTTTATTATGAAGGCAACAATATCCTCGTCAAAATAGACGGAGAGGAGCCGGACCTTGAAGCTGTTCTTTTCTCTGCTCATTATGATTCTGTCTCTACCGCACCAGGTGCGACTGACGATGGGATGGGCGCAGTCACTCTTGTGCAATTAGTCGAGTATTTTGCGAAAAATACTCCCAAGAGAACGGTCGTCTTCAATATTAATAATGGCGAAGAGGACGGTTTAAATGGCGCACACGTGTATGTTAATAATAATATTTTTCTGGGACTTTATTTAATATAGCTTCTTTTTAGCTTCATGGAGCATCCGTGGTCATCTTTGCCGAAGCTGTTTCTCAATCTCGAAGGAGCGGGAGCCGGTGGGTAAGTTGGGATTTATAGAAATAATCGGTATATGAATTTAAATTTGTCTTTAACTTTCAGCCGTCCTATGCTCTTCCGTACTTCTTCGCTTTCTGTTACAGAAGCATTTACTGGTGTGACACATCCTCACGGTTCTTCCCTTTCAGCCGATGCTTTCGCTACTGGCTTGATCCGATCTGCAACTGATTATTCAATATATCAAGATGCAGGTATAAAGGGCCTGGATTTGGCATTTTATCAACGAAGAAGTTTGTACCATACGAAACGGGATTCTGTTCCTAGCCTTGACGGACCAGACGCTCTTTGGATCATGATGTCGTCTGCATTAAGTTCAGGACTTGCTTTGACTAAAGATATTCCTGTAAAAGATGATGATGAGCCGGCTGTCTATTTTGATTGTAAGTTATTCAGCTTCCTCCCTTTACGGACTTTTTAAGCTCTATTTCGCAGTGTTCGGCGAAGCACTCGTCATATTTGCCCTAAAAACCCTCTTTATTGTGAATGTGGTTCTTTTGGTCATTGGTCCCTTGCTAGTAGCTGCTGGAATCGCTCTCATATACACACGAGGCCAGCTACATTACTCCGGCAGTGGTTGGGGACGTTTTCCTCTTAGCCTTATCTTAGGATTTGGATTACCTATCGGTCTGGCTTACCTTTATAACGTCGCAAACCCCTATGTATGTGTAGATTATCTCGTATTATTGCTTTGATATCGTCTGACAATTTTATTCAGATTGTATATTCTTCCGGATATGTGGTCGCACTTTCATTGTTGGCAGCGGCCCTTATTGGTCTCCATTTACCTTTACTAATTCTCTCCGAATTTCGCCCTGTTCCCCAACAGAAGTCAATTATCCTCCTTGAATACTATGTATTATGGTGGATCCTATTGGTTTTCGAGACTGTTATGGTCAACAAGCACAAACTTGGTGGTTTATACGCCATTAGCTTCTTCCATGTCGCTGCATTTACCGCCCTCGTTATAACGCTTTCGGAGCATTTGGTGCTTCCTCAGAAGCTCCATCCTAATATTCATCCGACCAATGGCACGGATTCTGGAGACGACGAACAGCCTAATCATGAAGCTGTAGAAACAGAAAGGACGCCGTTGTTGGGACGCCGTAGGCGAGTGACAAATCCCAACGTGCAAGAAGGAGAGCACTATGGATTCTGGTTTGCTGAATATCTCTTGCTTGTCCCTTTCCCCGTAATTCTCGTTACCAATACGTGCCTCACTGTGCTCGGATCCCTTCCACAATCGCTTGCAGACGGAAGCTCGCCTTTAACAGGTAATACTCGTATCCCATTCTTTTTTTATTACATATACCTAATATCATATTTCAGTATACCTTGCTTTAGCCGTTTTGGGGTTCTTCGTGGTTCTTCCTTTAGCTCCATTCGCTCACAAAATACATCGTTACGTGTCTTACACGTTGGTGGTCGTTTTGGTTATAACCGGCGCATACAATTTGCTCGCCTTCCCCTTCTCGCACAATTCCCCTTTGAAAGTCTTTTTCAAACAAACTATCAATTTGGATGACGGTACAAACGCGGTTTCCTTGACCGGGGTTTCAGGATATATCAATAATCGAATTTTACCAAATCTACCATCTACTGTGGACCAAACTCCTAATTGTTCTGCCTCTAATATCCGACTCGGCCTCATGACGTGCGAGTGGGAAGGTCTTGCACCATCCATCTTGCCTGACAACTCAAAGGACTATATATCGTTTAATGCTAGTCTAGCAGCACCGGGAACGGCACTTATCAAGCTCCAAGGACGAAATACTCGTGGCTGCCGTATATATTTCGATCGTCCTGTCAGCACGGTTCGTCTTGAGAATTCGACGGGTGCAGTGCAGAAGCTCTACCCGTTCCCCCAAGATGGTATCAATCTTTTGAAATTATGGAGCCGTGAATGGGACAAAGAATTTGTTGTTACCGCCAATTGGATAGGCGGTCAAAACTTGACGGGGAAAGTGGCATGTGGGTGGGCCGAAGGTGGAGGGATGTCAGCGTTGGATGAAGTATCAGGCTTCTTGCCAGCCTGGGCTATTGTTTCGAAATTCGACGATGCGTTGGTCGAGGCCATCCATACTTTCTCTGTTTGAATTGGAGGCGGACTGTACGCACTTTTGATACCTTGATTGCTTTTTTTTGGAAATATGCGATGATAATTGTAAATACTGAAATGACTGCTAGTAACCTTCTGTAATGCTCATTGCCATGATTCTCTTTATCTCACTACTCTCAAGCTGTACGTATAAAGTACTAATTGGTTCCCCATAACCGTCCTAGTTCTGCTTCCATATATTCAGACCACACTGTTTACGGTCGCCCGTCCCGGCAATGACCATTTCTATGATCTAGAAAATTCCAGATTTAAAGATTATATCTGACTCCTATACCGGACACACAATTTCGTTCTTTACAATCAAGGTATCTTACAAGATTTAAATAGAATAGATATGCCTCTGAGAGCATTCGAGTTGTTGCAAACCAAGTTTAATCATCTTCGGCAGTAGCCTCCGCCCATCCAATCGACCTTTCCACGGCTCTCTTCCACCCCACCCATCTCTTCTCTTTATCGACATGGGAAACCGATTGAGTAAACTTCTGGCTTCCTTTCGTGTTGACTTCTGACAATGTCTCAGGATTGGCAATATCCCATCCGCAAAACTTAATGGCGGCGCCGGCAAGAATTGCAGCACCCAGGGCAGTGCTCCTGATCCTTGTGTCAGAAAAGGCCAAAACAATTGGGAGAAGAAAGAAGCTTACTCTCTCATCACAGGTCTAATAACATCAAATCCGCCTACATCCGCCAACACTTGCATCGCAAGATCACCATTCGTCATCCCGCCATCCACTTTCAAGTGCTTCAAGTCCACTTTGGAATCCAATCGCATAGCTTCAAGAATAGCACGTGTTTGGAAAGCATTTGCTTCGAGTGTAGCCCGAGCGATATGGGCGGGAGTGGTATAAGGACTCAAACCTAAATGCCTCGTGTCAAGAGTGATTCTAAACAGAAAAGCAGTTCGGCTTACCGATTAGCAAACCACCTGCTCCTGGATCCCAGTATGGTGCCAGAAGACCATTAAAAGCCGTGACGAAATATAGCCCTCCGGTATTTTCAGACTTAGCAGCGAGAGTATTGATTTCAGCTGCAGATTGGATGAGGCCCATCTGGTCACGTAGCCTGAAAGGTTGAGAAAACGAGTCAGCTATGCTGTTTCTCGATCACTTTCTCAACAAATTCACTCACCATTTGATTGCACTACCAGCAACGGCAACTGGAAGATTGTGTCAATTGGGGTATATAGTTTCTAGGCGAAATAGACACTCACTACTTCCTTCTAATGCATACACAGGCTTCGCATTAGGACCTGCTTGATATGCAACCTAAAATTTCGTCAATACGCGATATGTATGCCGCAGTTTACAAACATACAGTGCTAATCAAACCGTTAGCGCTAGTAACAGGCTCCAAACCGGTGGTGAAAAGCAGGAATGCACCTAGATATAATAAATATCTCGTTGTTTACTCAAAAAATGAGGTACTTACCTGTTCCATATGTACACTTGGCTTCGCCCTGATTGAAGCACTTATTTCCAACCAGTGCACCTTGCTGATCGCCAACCAACCCGGCAACCTGCACCCCCTTCAGTGCACCATACGCAATGGGGCCATAAATTTCAGAAGAAGAGACAAGTTTGGGCAAAATAGAAGCCTTAAATCCGAAGAAATTGAGGAGCGGCGTTGACCATTGGAGGCCGCGAAGATCCATGAGAAGTGTACGAGATGCGTTAGTCGGGTCCGTCACATGAATGCCGTCCTTGACACCGCCTGTCAAATTCTGAGAGAAAATCAGATTCATGTGATCAGAGAGATATCAGAAATAATACATACGTATACTATCCATGATTCGACGGTACCAAAGAGAAGGTTATCTTCTTCATGGGCTTGTTTGACCTCAGGATGGTGATCAATCATCCATCGGAGCTTAATACCCGAAAAGTAAGTTGAGAGGGGTAGTCCAGAACTAGATAAGTATATTTGGAATCAGTGGTGCCGGAATTGATAGAAGGCGAGAACCGTACATTGCACTCAGAGCATCCTTTCCCTTCTTAAAGACGCCTGACTCAACCTCGATACCGACTTCGTCTAGCTTTTGCTGATAATGAGCGACTGTGCCTTTAGTGCGGTTATCGGTCCAGACAATGGCCCTGCAAAGTGGCTTTCCAGTCTTGCGGCTCCATGCTACAGCGGTTTCACGCTGGTTTGTAATTCCTACAACCAAGGATCAGCCGCAATATATGAAAGAGGTCAATGGACAAACCGATAGCCTTAATGCTCTCTTTAGACAATCCTTGCTCCTCAAGTTTCTTCACGGTTTCCTCAATGCACTTGTCCGAGACCTCTTGAATCTCAGTTGCGTCATGTGAATGCCAGCTATAATACCTCATATTAGCAATATCGACCACATAGCGACTAGGAGCTTACCCCGGGTTCTCGTAATACTGAGGAAACTCCTCCTGATGCTGTGCGATAATGTTCGCATATTGATCAAACACCATAAATCGGACCGAGCTGCGGTCCAGGCCATAAGCAAGAACACAGTTAGGGAGCGACGAACGTACGTGGTTCCAGCATCGAGAGCTCCGATAAGATCACTGGTTGTCGTTGAGGAAGACATTGTTGGAAAGAGAAGAGAAAAGGGTATATTTAAGCTTCATGCCTAGGCTCCAAAATGTAGTGCGAATGTCTGGGCTCGTGATCTGAGACGCACATCCCGAGTGACAGGGCCGTCACAGCCCGACGGCCCGTTCTTCCCGCCACTATTGCTTGGCGTTCATGGTCCTAATAACACAATTATGTCAAACTCCGTAAGTCAAGGCTTTACTTTAGAAATCATATGGAGGGAGACACCTCTGAATGAATAGGTACCTTTTCACCCACCTTCGCAACATGATCTTTGACGATGGGATAGCATGTGTTTTCCAGAACATTGGGATCACTGTTATACTGATAGCTAGCTTTACTTAGGTCCGATCAGTCCAGCTTGCGTGAGTTCCGCTCGACTGCTCGCGGAGTTCTTGGTATGAGACAAAGCTTTACTATCAAATTCCATAATGCCAAATGGTCACAAGGCATGCTGTTAAATATCCTTTTCACACCAGGTGTTGTAAAACGGTAAACAGGTGACATCGGACTGCGGTTTTCTTCAGTAGGGGTCGTTTTCAAGCGGATTTCGAGTTAAAGACTGGCTCAAATTCATGAATTCTTTCCTACGGCGTTAACACATCAATTTAAAATTACGTAAAATTGTTTATAATTCTAGGGTATTATGTTAGGTCCTATCAGTCCAGCTTGCGTGTCAGCGCAAGCGGTCTGTAACAAGCTAATAGTAGACCCTCCCTCTGTGCGGGGTGATCATGTTCCTCCCATATCTTTCCTTCCACTGCTTCATTTCTTTTCAGTTGAAATGAAAGTTGTAGCTAGACATAAAAATTATAAAATATTATTATTATAGAAAGCTCGAAACATTCAAGGTCCTGTGCTAGAACGGATCCGCGTCGGGCACCAGGAACTGTAAACGATTAGAATATTATTCCCCCCATTAGCTTTTTCTACTGAAAATTTAGGCGCTCATGCACAGAGGTTGAATATGTCGGAGTTTGTCACAAGACGCTCCGCTAGACTGCTTGCGGAGTTCTTGGTATAAGACTACGTATTATGTTCTATTACCGGCATGTATAAATTAGAGCCACAAATCGGATGCTAAACTTCTTCATCACCTTCAGCTGCGTTCACGTTCACTTTTCCCACTGGGAAACTTTCTTAAATTCACAAGAATAATTCTCCAATGTCCTATTAAGCTTATTGTCTTTTTTCAGAAGCTGCTACGACTGTTTATTGATGTTCTTCTTGTTAGAGTTGCCAGGTAAACGTGACTTCAGCCGTGTAGTCTCCATTTGGGCCCTTTTTTTTTTGCCGTGTATCTGAGTCAATTTCGAGTCATGATGGTGTTTGTAAATAATGTCCGATAAAACCAGGTGAATGGATACTTTGAATCGTCGAAAAAGAGCGAGGACTCTCTGACGCGACGCGACGCGACTCGTTAGATTATGTAATTCAGGCGCCTAGTGTTTTTTAAACTATCACTTTGCCTGCTTCGAGTCAAGGCGATGTGACACTGCTATCAGTGAATCAACATGTGCATTCTTATGGGAAAAGGATATAAATCCAGACCCCTAAATAGAACTTGCCTAACAGTATTATTTATTATTCTGTATGGCAGTTTACTTTATATCTCAATAAAATAAATACTTGGGGGGTGTGAGTTTTCAGGGGCCTCGGGTGAGGGCATGAGTTTGGGAATTTTAAAGATATTTGTCAATGGTAAGAGACACTGTTGCCCCCCAACTCTGTTGAAACGGTCATTTTGCACTGACAAAGTGTGGGAACTTTGGTATCCGAGTGGCTGGAGTCGCCTATATACTTCGGTGATCAGATGCCGGGCTTCGACCTTCAGTATTCAATAATGGGGCGACTGAAAATGGCAATATCACAATCATATAATATAATAATCATAATCATTGTAAACTAAGGCAGAAAAGGGGAGATGTATAAGCTAACAAGTTACTGTAATTTTGGCACTCGATTCGATTGGTTAGATGACGTCACGCGTCCATTTCACACGGCGTGACACCTAATCTCAAGCTGAGTCTGTATATTGTAATTTGTACTGCTTTCTCGTGAAGGTAAGGTCCTATATTCTATCTGTTGCAGTCGATCCCTCACGCATTCATTCAGTATTGATAATATTAGAAGCGTCTATGAAGCTTGACCTAACCAGCGCAAACGAGACCACGAGACGGTACTATGATCTGCTTGGATCCGACTTTGCTCCCAGTGGAACAGAGTTGCATTCCGCCTCGATATTCCATGAAAACCTCATCAAGCAAATTGTTGATTTGGATACTATAGATGGGCAACAGGGGGATTCGCAGACTCTGGAGCTGCGCGCCCTTGATGCCGCACTCCAAATTACGAAAGCTCTACTGTCACCCATGCGTAGACTTCCACCGGAAATTATGGCTGAGATCTTCATATGGTGCACAGAAGATCGTTTTTCTGCGAAGATTGAATTTGGGGGATTCATCAAGGAGCTGGAAATCTCGCCCTTCAAGGCTCCTTTGCTCTTGATGCGAGTCTGTCGCCGGTGGCGGCGGATTGCGTTGAACACCTCCCGCCTATTTACCAATATCAGCCTATGGGACGATACACTGATCAACCCATTGCTTGTTATTCGAATGTGGCTACAACAGTCAGGCACTCTGCCTATTTCTATTGATATAAATCCCCGTCGATGGACTAGGACCTTATGGAACTATAGCAAAGAGGAAATTGATAATTTAACGAAGCTCATCTCCGAGAACATATGGCGATGTCAAGCTCTCTCAATATATAATAAAGAATCTCGCAGTATGTTACTGCCGGCTGGACAACGAATTGAAGGGCCAATCCTACGACGCCTGTATTGGGGAGGTGATTACAGGGACAGAGAGGAGTTCGAAGACTATCCATGCGGAACCTTAATAACACCTCAGCTTCAACGATTATCCATTTTCGATAGGTGGACCGACGTTAACTTCGTCGAATATAATCGTGAAGATCTTCGTATATTGGAATATTCCGCCCCTGATATACCTGTTACCGACTTCGCAGGTATTGCCCGGGGATACACAAATTTACAAGCGTTATATATCTCATTCTCAAATGACTCTTATTCCTTTAATGAGTTTCCTTTGGATATACCCTTAGTTTCTCTGCCTAAACTAAGCACTTTACGGCTAAGTTGGGATCGCTCCATACCTGAAGCCAATATCACCGCTCTTCTAAACGTCTGCAGGTTTCCCAAACTGGAGGAGATAAGCCTCAACTATAATCGTAGAAGTGGGTTTATTAGCTCAACTGCCCTTCTAATGGGTGCAACAGATCTTTTTACCTCGTCTGGCTCAATCCCGCCTTTACGGCGCCTTCAATTTTGCAGGGTAATTTTACCAACCCGCGACTTATTGATGGTATTGAAATCATCGCCCAACCTGGAGCAATTAATTCTAAGGTCCTTGGATCAAATTTCTCGTCGACTTATCAAGGCCTTGACCCCCAAACGCAATGGAGAATGTCTCTGTCCTCGTCTCAGCTTCATACTCTTAGAGGACTGCTATACACCCCCCGCTGAGACTATGAAGCTCATCAAGGCACGCTTGGAACGATATTCCAGCACGCCTGGATTCAAAAAATTGGATATTTCGCTTAACAGGTGCACTGGGTTATCACTTCGGGACGAAGTAGAACTGCAGGCGTTACGACAGCGACATGCTGGCTCACAGAATATTTCTTTACGGCGATATATACCTGTGAATTTTTATGATTAGACAATCCATGCATCATAGACTAGAACCCCGCTAAAATATATCTACGAAGAAAGGAGTGTAGAAGCTCGTTTCCACCAGCCAAGAACGATGAACTCATTGCAGTCATAACCTTCTCTGGACTGAAGAATGGGGTGAATGTGGCAAAATATAATGACAACAGTGAGGTTCGAACTCACGCCCTTTCGGACCAGATTTCAGTTAGGCCTAATTCTGGCGCCTTAGACCACTCGGCCATGTTGCCGCGCCATATTTATATCCATTGTTTTTCCTGCCAGTATTGCTATGCTACTGCGAATGTTCTATTCTATCTTTAGCAAGCGCGCCCCCGGTGCTGCCTGTGCAACGGCAGTAAGGTGCTCAGTACCACCATGTCCGTCTTAACCTCGGCCAACGCTGCACAGGCCGTAGGAGAGTATCTTCAATCTCCAGACGATCTTATCAAAGTCGCCAACTTCAGACAGAAATTGGAGAAAGAGAAGACTTCGATTGACCTGAAGCTCAAAGGCGGCGTCAAGGACCAACTAGACACGACGCGAGCTGGCCTCAAGAAGTTGTCTGGTACGAGGGAACAAGTTCAGGCGATTAAAGATGAAATGGCGAGAGTGGATGCAGCATGTAAAGATCCCCAGTACGAAATCAAGACGTTTGACCAGATTAGTCGGGTACGTCGCTTATACCTAGATTCTCCTTGCCTACCGTTTATTGAGTGTAATTCAGGTATCAACAGTTCATCGTAACTTTGCTCAAGTAGAAGAAATGATCAGCAACCTGCGAGAAGTAGCCCGCAGAATCGAAGATCTACGAGATATGCTCGAATATGACCAAAGGGACATCACCGGTCCTGCCAAATACCTCTTTCCAGTGCACCATCAACTTCATCAGCTAGAAGAGTTCCGTAATCAGACATTGCATCAGGCGAAGAAAGCTTCTGAGAATTCAAGAGCCATTCTACAAAGACTCTTCGAACCTTTGGACCGGCTTATTCAAGAATTTGATCAACACTTTTTGACGCTGTGCCGGAATATTCTTCCTATAATCCGTGCTGGACATCCCGAAGTTATAGTCAAACTATGTAAGATTTCAGAGCTGGAAGGTACTGCTGACCAAAAGGTATGCCAATCCCTTCACATGCTTGATATCCTAACCTCAGGCCACATAGGCAATTCTTATCAAACTAGTCAAGAAATCGGCCAACTTGGATACCGCTGCCAAGTTCAGATCCTTACAAGCCGATGCCCGGCAATACAAGCACTACCATTCTAATATGATGAAAGCCATCACAGAATCTATTCGACAAACGTTCGAAGAAGAATATGCCAAGGAAAAGGACAATCCTGCGGCATTCCTGGACAACCTCGGTCCCTGGCTGTTCAAGGATATCATCCAAATCGAAGAAGAAGTTGTACCGTGCTTTCCTCCGGACACCGACATATACAGCTTCTTTATCAAAGAATATCACAAGGCACAATACGAAATTCTCAAGAGACTTGTGGCTGATGAACCTGAGGCTAAGGTCCTCCTTCAGCTTCGTGCTTGGGTCAAGGAGTACAAGAAGAGCATGAATGAGCTAAATGTGCCCCCAGAACTACTGGACCCCCCACTTCTCGATGGCAAGGAGCAATCCCTAATAGACGACTATCTGGGTCTCCTTGTCAAGAAGCTCGAGGAATGGACTGCAAATCTCATGAAGACAGAATTGAACCAGTTCTGGGAACGAGAAGAACCTCCGGAAGTGGACGCGGATGGTCTATACGGTATGCAAGGCGCTGTCATTATGTTCCAAATGATCAATCAGCAAGCCGATTCTGCCGCGGAGAGCAACCAAGGTGCCGTCCTTGCACAAGTTATTGAGGCGAGCGGTCGCGTTATGCGCGATACACAGGTTCAATGGATAAAGGCGATTGAAAGCGAATACAAGAAGCAGGTCGAGAGACCGGAGGAAGTTAAAACTGGTCTGGTGGAATACGTGATCGCTATTGCCAATGACCAGATCAAATGTGCAGACTATGCGGAAGCATTGGCGGCGAGATTGGAATCCATGGTTTCCGAGAAGTATGGATCTGTCATAAGCGAGCAACTGAACGCTGCCATCGATGGGTACCTCGACGTCGCGAAGAAGTGCACGCAAACATTGATAGATCTCATTTTCAACGACTTGAAGCCTGCGACGAAGCAACTGTTTGGACCGAACTGGTACGACGGACAAATCACAGGCCAAATCATCGAAACCATGAGGGACTACATGGGAGATTATCAAACATATCTCAACCCTTCTATATTGGAACTCCTTGTTGAAGACCTTTTGGATACTTTCCTCATCACATATCTGACCGCTATGGCTAATGCCAATAAACTACGTATACCTGCTGCCCTCGATCAGATTAAAGAGGACGTCACGAAATCCTTCAAGTTCTTTTCCACTTGGAAACAAGGAAGCGAACTGGAAGGCTACTTTGAAGTCGTAGAGATGGCTTTAGGTATGCTCGAAAGCTCCAGAAGTATGGTCTTCCTGCCGTTCTGGAGCTTTGCTAAGAAGCATGGACCATGTCTCGCCTTTGTAGAGGGGCTGATGAGGGCAAGAGAAGATCTAGACAGGTCCGCTGTTAATGAAGTTATGGATAGCGTTAAGCGGAAGGTGAAAGATGAAAACTTGCAAGACCGTAAGTGATGCTATTATCATAAAGTGATACTGTACTGATTGCCATTTACCATAGCGCCAGAGCCTACGATCATGAAGAAGGTCATCGTGCAAGGCACATTCGCTCGGCTCATCAACACTGCGACAAATATTGCGACGAAACAATCGTAGTTGTATACAGCTCATGACATCCGTTCTGTTATATTCCGTTACGTGCACGCATTGTACTACTATCATTACATAACTTATTGAATGTATACTCTTCTAATCTGTCTTTGCTTTCTCTGCTCTCTTCTGCTCAATCTTCTCAATCTCTTTATCTATCCTCTTGAACTGGTATGGGAAGCGCGACGGATACAGGAAGGGTCGAAGATCGAAGCCTAAAAGCAATGTTAAGCAAGCGATAAAGCCCGGTCAGCAGGACTTACGATTATCATCAGGACTATACGATTCCTGTACACATATGAAGAGCAGTCAGTGTCATCCCAGCGAAAGTCTTTCATATATCACTCACAGCATGATAAGCGGGTGTAATAGTGGTCATCTTGTGTCTGTTCCGTGCATATTCGAACCAGAATAACTTGACCTTGTCGGCAACCTAACAATCTCTCTCAGTAATCATTCTTCGATACAGTATAAGGAACTACCTGTGTAAGAGACAAATGCTTCCATTGTCCCGCAAGTTTCTCCCACATACTGAATGGTCCTAGTTTATCCACCTTGCGCAAACGACCGAAAATGGACAGTTCGTCATATGTCATTCCCATATCAGCCTGAAAATACTTAGTTAACGTATAACAAAATAAGAGTCGTGGATGGTACCTCATCAGACTGAACATATGTCGCTGTAATTGGCTCTAATTCTGCAGTTGGAACCGCATCCAGGAAACTGCGAGACTATAAGATACGCCATATAGCATTAACGTAGGACGCACCTTTCCAGAATGGGCAGGTCGAATGCGTCTTTGGCCCATGCTATGAACTTCTTCAGATCGGTTTTACTGATGGCGCCAATTGGATTGATATCAGCTGCAAAAAGAGCTTGCTCAGTAACAATTGCAAAGTTGAGAAATCATGTACCCACCTGATGAGCAGTCATATTTCGTCAAATAACCTCGTAAACTGATTAACGGAGAGAATGTCAAATATTTGCATTTCCAATTCATGCTCGTGCACGTACCTTTCGTCTACGTTGGCACTACCCAGTACCAACAGACCACCAGGTCGTCCGCGTACCAAAGGTAATAACTGAGCGAACAGATAGGAGAGTACCATGCGCGATCTCGCCTAAATTCCACCTCATAAATAAACCATATTTAAGCTCGAGACTATGAAAGTACCTGAATGTTTTGTAAAGCGAGATTTTCGGCAGCACTTCCGCCATTCGAGCGGAACCTCGGTGTAAAGCTTGTCGTCAATGTGAATACCATAAGGATACCTTTAACCATGCTATCCATATTCAAATCTGTGTGGTAGCTGCATTCAAATATTAGAAAAGCGCAACTAGGTGGGAGATAAATATGTACCTTCCAATGGCTTTTGCTAAGTCTTTGGCACGGTTCCTCGTCTCTGCACTCGAGTTCTCCGTGCCCATATAACACGTATGGAAAATACGGCCACAGAATTCCTTAGCGTCGGTAGGCACGTAGGTTGATCCTTCGGGTTCTCCTACAATTCTTCGAGCATCCTGGATGACTTGTTGATCTGAAAGAAGACGGCATAAGTAAAGAAATGTAATCATCCATAACAAATGAAAAAGGTACGTACTTCCTTGCTCTGCTTCACTCACGACAAGCCGACACATCGAATATACGATGACTGCCGTTGCACAGCTATCAATGCCACCACTGAGAGGAACGAAGTAACCCTGTGTACGGGACCGACGAAGATAATCCCAAAGCCAGCATGCCGGACCATAGCTAAAACGTCAAGGATATGAGCAAGCGATTCCAGACATTCCGAAGACTGGAATACTAACGCAATCTCTTCTTCTGGTTTATGGTATCGTACTTCAAACTTTTCAGATTCATAGGCATCCTGGCGAAGCTCCATATCGTCATCGTAAGTTGATAAAGCCATCGGGAGCTCTACACGGTGATATCGCTCTGCCGCCGCCGCCTGCATGTTACGACTGATAACAGCACGATGAGCACGGACTTCTTCAATATCGATGGTTGCTGTAATGACTTCGACGTCTTTCAGGGAGAATTGGCTCCCCTGTGCGACGACTTCACCGTTAACTGCGACCATGGCGCATCCGTCATAATACAGACGATCTCCGTCACACCCTCGTTGGTTCGCATACAAGTAGATTCCCCCACCCTAGAATCAATAATTAGTTATGCGCGTCTTAATAGAAGAGAATAGTGAAAACCTTTTGAGTAGCTTCCCTGATTAAGTTTATACGAGTGTGCAATTTCCGCAATTCATGGTGACTTCCACTCGAATTGCAGAATATCTCGACACCATCTAAGCCCATCAAAATGTGGGGGCTAAAACCGACATGAATTTTGATATATACGATAATCCTATCAATCATACCTTGCAGGTGTGAATAGTTCTTCGCATAATTCAACGCCAACAACTGTATCAAGAGTGCTCACTACGCAGTCACCAAAAGGAACAGTTTCCTATAAGATCTCAGGATGCAGACTTTGTAATGGTAATTATTTCATCACCTGTTGGGTTACGTCTCGAATGAGGCGAGGTAGATAATGAGGTTCCCATTGACGGTGCTTCATCCATGGAGTGAAATACCGCAGCTCGCGATAATTACCGTTGTTCGCCATCCACATCTTCGGTCGGATAAGAATTATCTTCCCATCATGAATAATAATACGACAGTTATAAATGACACCTTTATGGTTGACAGGCCTGTGACGCGACTATAATGAGTACTATTTATCGGAATGCTTATCTCAAATGAACTTACATGCCAATGTCACACATTATTCCCTTGGCCTCCTCTGATTTGAGAATTTCAGCTAAAACCTCCCATGAATGCAAGACAGTATCGCCTAAATGGAAGCTAGTTAATGAGCTGACCAGGGAATACACGAAGGGCAGAAATAATATTCACCTTCCAAGAAGTGATCCAAGCACCCATATCCACTAGATATCTGCTTAGCGTCTCAGAACTCTAATAGATGATATCAGAAGACATACGGAATCTCAAGTTCAGGCCCAACACGGAGTGATGCTCGCCGTTCTTTCGCAATCCTTATGCTTTCCAGTATGCGCTCCTTATTTCCCTATAAGCCATGGTCCGACATCAGTCTATTTAAGCCTCCTTCCAAAGCTACACCACAAACCTCAAAGTCTAAAACCCACTGATTTAATGAACTATAAACAGAAAATATTACGTTATCAACAACTCCAGCTCGCAGAACGCATCTGTTATCCTTACCATCTAAACTGCAGGTCAACAACCACAGGAAGCTCAGAAGCAAATGAATACGTACGTTGCAACCGTTATAAGGTGCCCCATACTTTATATCAATCCTAAATACTCGGCAACTCGGAGGCTTTGCAGCTCTGAGCTCAGTGGTCGAAGAGCAGTGAGAGCAGTGAGTCTATTTATAGCTCAATCGCTAGCCACCTTTCGCGTCACCTACTACTTTCGGATGAACATCTTAAGCTAGAAAAGGCTCGGGTGCCCGACTCTAACCTTGTTCGGGTGCTACTAAGAAGAGCATGAATAGGTAATTGATATCGGCATATCACAGATGCATTACTTATACAGTAGACTTGCTCATAAATGCATAACATCATAATGCATATTTCTCATAATGCATGGCTTTTTGCCCATACAAAATGGCCTTATCCCAGCCAAAACACCCTCTGATAATGCATAATTCTAATAATGCATGGGATTTAGGCCCTTCCCAATGCTATGCGTTACGAGCAAGTCTACTGTATATGATTAAACCCTACTTTCGAATGAACCTCTTTAACTAACTGATCCCGTCGGCTTTATGTTGATTGTGTAAACAAGACGAATAAACTGGAAAAGGTCTTCTATATTATCTAACCGACACAGATATACAAGCGTGGTAAATTATTAATTGACGTGCATATCTCTATCATGACTCTCAAACAGTATGCAGGGAGAATACGTATACAAACAAATGCAAAACAAATAGCAGAGGCAGGACTCGAAAACTAGTTGTAGGATGGGGGCCCTGTGATTGTTGTCAGAAATTAATCGTCAACTGAGAACTAAAGATACATACCAGTACGAGGGGCTTGCAAGTTGGCAATCAAAGTTGCCTTTTCATCATCGGTGAGCAAGTCGGCGAGGCGAATGACACCCTCGATAGCAGCCTTGCGGTCCTTCTGTGCGACAGCCATCATATTCCGCGCCACAGTGTCTCGGTGCAGCTGCTCCAAAGTGGGCTCAAGTTCAAGAGTTTCCAGTGCGGCAGCAACAGCATTGTTATCTGTCAAATCAACTTCGGATATCAGGGAGTTCAACAAACGGGTCCGATATTCGGACGTAGAATCGGGAGATGCTTCTTTCAGGCGGTTGAGTGCAGTATCGCGAGCCAGACGAGCACGAAGAGCCCAGTAGAAGTATCTTCTGGCATTCTTCCATTGCATGGGTTTCGCACAGCCCTTTGCTTCCATGCGACCAGTACGACTATAACGATGTCAATATAATCCCTAGCCTCAAAATAGAGATATACGTACTCGTGTAGATCAGCATACAGCAATGCCAACTGTTTGTAGCTCGGTTGAAGGAATTTCTCCCGCTCAACGAGACGGTCGGCGGCGGCAGCTCGCTCTTCAACGCTAAGCGTTGTGTCATTGCTGAGTCTTTTGTATTTGCCATATTGAGAGTCAAGACGCTCCATCAAGGACAATTGCTTATCTCGACGGACTAAAAACTTGGTAAATAAAAAGATGCATAGGCAAAGATCATATCAACTCACGTTTAATCTCAACGACACCCTCGGGTTCTGGAAGATGGTGTCAAAAAGATGGGACACTTGCTTAAGGAAGGAACGTACCAAGAACACCCGCACGAGATTCAACATCCGCATACATTTCCATATGTTCACTGTTGATCGAAGGATCAAGGACGACCCAGGCGCCACCACGCTACGAAAATATTTAGTACGTTTACAGCCTCACATGTGCAAAAAAGCATACCAATTCTCCATACGGTACGATGTAGATGAAGACGGGCTGTTTGTAAGTGGAGAGACCATCGACAATCTTTGAACCCTGCTTCAAGATTTCATCGTACTACACAGCAATGCAATTAGATCGATTAAATGTTTGTCGTATCATCTCAGCTCACCATATCCTGCTGACCGCCAGAGAAACCACGCCAGTTAGCGAAAATAATGAGCGGTAAACCTTCTCGGTTAAAGTCGAAGATTGCCTGGGCAGTCTTGTAAGCCGAGTTGGGATACCAGACTTGGCCGGCCTCCATAATACGTTGCTCGAAAGAGGTTGGGTTGGCGGGATCAGCAGGAATAATCCTTTCAATCGTGCGTGCTAGGAGGATTGTTAGATATACATAGATAGTGCAGTTAGTGTTCACTTACTCTCAACTGCAATCACGCCCATTGGGATACCACCGAGACGAGCACGACCAACAACCTAACGCAGCCGTTAGACCAATTATGGACGTCAAATGTGAATAGTACTTACCGCTGTCTGTGCCCATCCACTCAATGTCTCTTGAAAAGAACCGTTATCAAAGAAGCCACTCAACCACTCCGACGAAGTCTCATCAGTCTTGCCCTGGATGAACCAACGAGGATCATATGTGCCCTTAGGTGGCATATAGCCGATTTCTCGATCCCACGAATCGTTCGTGACACTGATAGGAAGAGGAGCATTCTTGGATTCAGGAACGTAAGAGAGCCACTGCAGGATATGCGTGGCACCTTCAAGATCGCTTCCAGCAGTAAGATGAGAAACACCGTTCTTGTGCATGATCTGGGTGCCGCCAAGTTGCAGTTTGGAAGTGTAGACTTCGTGACCCAATACCTTGTTCAATGCAGAAGCACCCGTAAGGATAATAGGCTGCCCTTCGACTTGGATGGTGCGCTGACCAAGTCGGACGAGGTATGCGCCAATACCGACAGAGCGAGCAGAGACGAGAGTAATTGTGAAGATGTCATCATACGCCCTTGAGGTCTCACCAGCGATCAAACCAGAGCCCTGCAGACATTCAACACCCAAGCCATCCTGAAGACCAATAATGTCAGTGATCTTGTGACAGAGTTCTCCATCCACCTCGATATCAGCGGTGATGACACTTTGACCACCCTTCTCCTGCAGCACGAGATAGTTCTCATGGGTGAGGTAGAGATAGTCAATGCCCTTGTCAGGATGTTCGGGGTCATTCCATGCAACAGAGAAAAGGGGGAAGACCTCCTCGGCAATGCCAATGCGAGCACCGGAGTTGGCAGATAGATAAATACGCGGTATGCCGGTCTTGCGAGCATATTGGGAGGCAAGATTGAAGAATCGATCTTCTTGAGGACCGAACGAACCAATCTTGTAAGTAATGTCGTTCGCAATAGCGACCACGCGACGACCACGAGGCACCTCAGGAGTGTATAGGGTAAAGACCCACGCGACCATACCACAAGTGTTGTTACCCGAGGCACGATCCACTTCTTGTAGCTCATCATTCTCATCTAAGACGAGCTCCTTCGAGACCAAGAAGACTTTAGGCTGAACGAGAGAAGGATTCGCAGCGCGAGCCTTCAACCACAAATTATGCAGGGCCTTGCTGAACAAGTCGGGGAAGTCATACACATATGTCGTTCCAATAAGATGGGCTTGGTAACGTCTGGGCTGCAAAGATCCCTTGGTCGCGAATGGATGGTGAACCGGCTGGAGATGGAGGGGACCCTTTTCGCCAATAGACTTGAGAATGGTAGTTCCCTTATCCGTTGAGATCTCTTGGTAGGCGTTGAAGTTGACAATGAATCCAGAAACATTTTCAATAACGACACGGATAGGGGTAACACTGCCATCATTATCTTCGAGCTTGCAGCGAACTTCAGCACCAGTGACGTGGAGACGCCACAACCGCTTCCCATGCCTTTCCAAGAATCCAGAAACGGCATCCATAACTTGGTCGAAGGTAACATTGAGGTTATAGACGAAGTTCATACCGATGTGGTTGCAATCGGCTCCACGGTGCTTGGCACTGACAATTTCCAGGGCATCCAAAATACTTCCAACCAAGCGATCAGTCTCGGAGATGAGGTAGTCAGCAGTAGTAACTGAACCACGGACACGACCAGGTCTGATGAGAGCACGAATAAAGAAGCGGCTGTCCAAAGGATTCTCCTTCGCAACGGCATGGTAGATATGGATCTGACGGTCTTCGACGAAGCAAGGCGTTAACTTGTAGTTAGACAAGCGGCTGAGCTCGAGTTGATAAGCTAAAGCAGGCTCGACGTTACGAATAGCCTCCTCTTCCGCCCAAGACATGGCCATCTCACGCAACGTGACGAAGTACGGGTATTGTCCCTTGCGGCAGATCATTAGCGTGGCACGACGGATACCGTGAGCAATGATGGTCTCCTTCTTGGAATTGACGAAGTGGGTGAATGCCTCGCGCCATTGGGCTTCTGGCATGTCATCCTCCTCTTCGAAGATGCGCAGAGCGAAACTGAGGACGTTAGGACGTTCAGTATTGCCTCCATGACGACGAGCGTGGTCCTCAATGTCCCAAGCGGGAATGCGACTGACGACCTTGTCGAATCCGCGGCAAAGAGCCTCCATATTAGGGAAAGATGCGATAGCACCCCAGCGGATAGGTTGGGATTGACTCTTAGAAATCAAGTATGTGAGGTCGCTGACGGAGCCTTGACGTTGTGGACTAGAAAAGCATTGTCAATAAATCCGTTATCCGAATAAAAAGATATACGCACGGTCTATCAAACTGAGGGGTTGAAGGCGGGGAAGCGGATTGACCAAGCTTGAAGCGCCAAGTCACGACGTTGGGAGAATCACCGTCGTCAAGCCCATCACCTTCTTCATAGTCAATAGACAAAAGCTGGTACGCATGGTAGGCACGACGAGCGTACACCTCAAGCGCCGCTGAGACAAATATTAACAATAAAAATCATGGCATATTTCTCGTCAACTTACCCAAAGCGACCCAATTATCCTCATGACTAAAGAAAGTGGGTAAAACATCATAGACACCCCACCTTGAATCACTAAGCTCCCGCAAAACCTCTGCGGAAGGAATCCTGTGGCCAGCAGCTTGTTCTCCATACACACTCGTAAGTACCGAATTCTTAAGAATACTCTCCATCTGCAACGCACGCTCTTCGTACGAAGGCAATTGCGTCGAGATGAGCACTTCACGAGCTTTCAACACGACCGGTCCAGCGGACTTTCCTTCCAAGGCAGTCAAATCCTTCAACACATCTCCCATGTGGTTGTCAGGTGTAGCCAAAGAAGACGATCCACCAGTCTTCACGAGATCCAAAAGCGCGAGGACAAGCTTATTCCTACTTTGTGCTTTGGTGTGGCTGAGTACAAGTGCAGAAACTTTATCAAGATCGTTCTTATGTTGTTCACGGAGTGCGAGAACACGAGACTCGATGCTACCGCCGAACAAGCTCTCGACAGACTCATACTTGCGAAGCAATTGGGCAATGATTTCCCATTCGTTAATCTTGAGACCATGGCGGAAGCTCTCAACAGCAGTGAAGAGAGGAGCCAATTGCGAGCGGAACATGGTACGATCCTGTGGGCGAACGTGATCGTTGAGGTAATTGTCCAAGAGCTTCTTGATACGGGCGGCAGGGAATTCGCGTGTAGGCTTGCCCTTGAGACCATCCATGGCATGGCGGATGCTTTCTTCCAATTTCGCGGGCATACGGCCGGAGAGGGTGGAGAGAATTGAGGAGACTTCGGAGAAGGGGAGTTCGGGGTCACGGAGGATTTCCAAGAGTTCTTTCAAGGTTGATGCCATGATAGCTTGGTTGTCGTAGCCGTCGAGAGTGTTGTTGAGGATCTCCAAGTACTGGTGGAATTTTTGGTGAGGCTTGGTGCCGACGACTTGAGGAAGGCCCGTGGCAGACAATTGACCTTCGAAAGGCTTTGCGTGCCTGACACGAGCCGGATCGTCAAGGGTAAGGATACCGATGATATCTCCTGGGCTCAAACTGACACCAGGTTGCTTGACGAACATGGGCACACCGTCTTCGGTGGCGACGAGGGGCATGTACATCTTCATTACCTATAATGCAACGAAATAAGTTATTACATCCGTCAAAAAAGAGGTACAAGACATACCTCAATCTCTGCATAGGCTTCTCCAGCCTTGACATGGTCTCCGCTATCAACAAGGAATCTAACCAACTTGCCAGGACTAGGGCTCCTCAACTGGGTGGGATCATTCTCTTGTTCAATCAAGCAGGTCTTCGCATCAATCATTAACCTCATCGCGCCAACCTCCTCTCTCCAATAGACCGAATGACTCTTTCCATCAAGCAGCACCAATAATCCACCATCCGCAAGAGGCCGCGCACCCACCATCGTCCTTCCACCATTCAAATACAAAGTCCAGGTGGTAGCAGATGATCTCGCAGCAGTGAAGTTGTAGCGAACACCCTCGTAGATGAAGTCGACAGTGAACACAGTCTTAAGCGTGTCCTTGGCTGGTACTTGTCCCTTATCAAGAATACGCTTATACTCTGTCCAGCACTCTTCCGACACAATATGCGCCTTCGTAACGGCACCACAAATGACCGCCAACGTCGCATCCGGCCTCTCAGCAGTAAGGTTATTGCTGATTAGGGTATCTAACCATCCTGTCGTGAAGGTGTTCTCCGAAAAGGCCTGCGTCTCGAGCAGCTTAATGAGGTATTCCACAGTGGTACGGAAATCACCACGAATGCTCAACTCCTTCAACGCGACGACCATATTCTTACGACTCTCCGTCCGGTCGGCACCATACGCGAAGATATGTCCAAATTGCGAGTCCGCAAATTCGTGTAGACCACCTGCTGAACCCACAGAGAAGTAACCCCATACGTTCGTATTACTCCTGAAGTTCAGCTCTTGCAAGCTTCCACTCGAAGGCTTGAACCCAGCATCGGGATTCTCAGCCGTGATGCGCACAGCGACGACGTGCCCTTTAGGATGGGGTTTGCGTTGGAGGTTCTCAGCGTCGGGGTTGAGCATGTCGAAGTCGATTTCGGCGGACCCGTGGGGGTTAAGACCGTAGAGCTGACGGATATCGCGGATGCGGTGGAGGGGGATACCCATGGCAATTTGGAGTTGGGCTGCTGGCAAATTAACACCGGTGACCATTTCGGTGGTCGGATGCTCGACTTGAAGACGTGGGTTGAGTTCAAGGAAGAAAAATTCGTCTTCAGCGTGGTTGTAGAGGTCTGAAGAGCAATTTTAGTACTGTAGGATATTTGAGTTTCGAAAGTTGACATACATTCTACAGTTCCTGCACTGACGTAGCCGACGAGTTTGGCGAGGCGAACGGCGGCCCGTTCCATCTCTTCGAACTTTTCACGTTTAGCAATTGTTACTGGAGCTTCTTCGATAATCTTTTGGTGCCGCCTTTGAACGGAGCAGTCACGACCGAAGAGTGAAATAGCATTGCCATACTGATCAGCAAGCAGTTGGACTTCCAAGTGACGAGCAGAGCCAGCCAGCTTCATAATGAAAATAGGGGAACCTAGATGTGTATGTTAATATCACATGCCTACCCAAGAGAAGGAGAAAGAAATACCTGGTACCTCACCAGCAACGGCACTATATGCGTTCTTAAATTGCTCTGCACGCTCAACCTTACGAATACCCTTGCCTCCTCCACCTTCACTAGCCTTGATCATAACCGGCCAGCCAATCTTCTCTGCCTTCTCAAGTCCCTCCTCGACGTTCGTCACACACGCATCGTTATACGCCTTATCCGGCACTGTTACGTACCCTTGATCGCTTAGCACGGTATCCTTAATCCCAGATCCACTCCAGGCCATCGTTGGGACTGCCGCACTTTGTGCAACGATCGTACTCGAAATCTTATCACCCAAACTACGCATCGCGCTTCCCGGAGGGCCAATGAATACGATCTTGTGTTTGCTCGCCGCCAGGTTCTCTGGTAGTCTTGGGTTCTCAGACGCATGGCCCCATCCTGCCCAGACAGCATGGACACCCGCGCGCTCAGCAACGTCGACGATGAAATCTACGTTTGCATAGTTGTTATTATTTGTGCCTCCGGGCACTTCGATATATCGGTCGGCCATGCGAATGTAGTCAGCGTTGACCTTGAGATCTTCAGGCGTAGCCATAACTGTGAATTCGACCGCTCGTTCTTTACCAAAGGTATCGTAGGACCATTGGCGAATAGAACGAATTTCTTTGACAGCAGCAATACCTGTATATCATCGCGTTAATTACATGTTCTCCAAATGCAAGGGTTACAATGCATACCATTGTTGGCAATAAGGACCTGCACAAGTACCAAACTCCTCAATCAAAGCGCTCTCTTTCCTTCAATTTTGCATATAACGTACCTTGGTAATGACAGTATGACCTCCATGAGACTTCACGAAGTCAGTTACAGGGCCTGGTTGTGCATTTTCGAGCGAATTTCCACCTGTATGCAATGGACCCCATCAGAATCAAACGCGACTCTTACAATTTAGTTTCCGCCAGACTCATTAAGCAACGTACCAATGAACTGCTGGACCTTAGAGTGGTCGTAGGACATTGTGGAAGAGAGGGGAGGGTGAGGATATAGGTTCTGAAGGGAGACGAAGCGTGGTGGGGAAGGACAGGAAACGGGAAGATATATAGAGGGCTGAACGGGACGTTTAGCGAGGCAAAAGTTGTTAGACGCCCTGGCGTCCGCTGGGGTGCATAGGCGCTTGCTTGGGTATGTTTCACTGTAACCCTGCTTATATTCCTTTTAAGTTGTGGGGGGAGCAATACTCGCCGACCGAAGTCTGAACAAAAGACTGTTCGAGAAGTAGAAGTGACCTGAATAACAGTAAAGTTTGCGAGCGAATTTGAAAATCACTATCGTCCATGTGGACTTGATCAAAAAAATCTTATGAATTACTTACTAACCTTCCAATCAAGACCCAATAACAACATATAACCTACAGCCCTAAATACTAATAATTCATCGCGAAATAAATAAAGATCTAGGCTGACTCGGATGCTGCCTTCTTTCCCTCACTCTCCACAACCCAATCCTCGCATTTACCATACACCTCAACAAGTCCCTCATAGACTTTCGTTACCTCTTCGTTCGGTTTCGCAACAAGGTCAAGTCTCTCGCCAGCTTCCCTCTTCATCTCCTCAAAGGACCCATCAGGGCGCACATTCGCACGCCACCATGCAAACTGCGCTAAAAGAGCTCCCCCAACCCCAGCACTCTCCTTCGTCTCCGCTGTATAAACATCCATTCCGAACAAATCCGCCGCGAACTGCCTAATAACCGGGTTCGCTGACGTACCCCCAGTAATAATGAGGCGCTTCAGTGGTGCAGCATCAGAAGGCATGATAACCTTTATACGACGTTTGATGGAAAGGAATTGAGATTCGAGGATTGCTCGTGCATGGTGGCTTGGCGGGATTGAGTTCGCCGATACGGGCTTTCCATCTTTGAAGATAAATTCGCCTTGAATATTGGGAGGGATGATTTCGAGAAGAGGGAAATAGAAGCCAGTGTAGCCGTCCGAGCCGGGAGGTATGCTCTCGAATTGCTTGTTGAATTCGTCCCAGGATTTGGAGGAAAAGCGGTTACGGACTTCTTCACGCGCCAAGGCGCCATTCTTGTAGCATAACATAGCAATATGGCCGGGCGGCGAGGTTTGTGTGGGATGTGTGAGTAGGTGAGACGTTGTGAGACGTTGTGGAGGGGTATCTGCAGCAGGAATAGAGATGAGGAACGTTGTAGACGTTCCTAGGGACAAGATCGCATCTCCTGGAGTTGAAAGACCGGTTACGCTGGCAGGGTTGTCGCCTGTCCATGGGGCGACAATACATTCTACAAAAGTGTTATGAAATATGCATATATGGCGTATTGGGTAAAACATACCTTCGCTAAATCCCCATTTCTTAACCCACCACTCACTAACCTTTCCAAGGTTGGTTCCACCTGGTGCAATCTCTTCCCCAAGCTTGGCCTTTAACTCAGGTCCACCACATGCCTCCAATAGCTCATCCTCCCATTTCAACGTCAACACATTCATGAGATTCATCCCGCTGGCATCTGACACTTCAATGGGAGCGATCTTGCCCAAGAACAAGGACGCAGCGAACGAAGATACGAGCGAGATACGAGCAGTGGCTGCATATACCTCTGGTCTCGTCGCACGAAGCTAAAAGAGAATACACGTTAAGCAAATAATGCCACTAAAGTCATGACAATACCTACCTTAGCAATCTGAGGCCCCGTAAACCTCTCATATGCCCTACTACCGGAAATATCCGCCAGCTTCTGTTCGCCACCCACCTTCTCCTGTAAGACAATACATTCCTTCGTAGTTGACGAATCCTGCCAGATCGGGGAATTCTGCAACGTAAATCCCTCGGGACTCAACTGGTCCTTTAATGCATGTTCAGGATCGAGCGATCCAAGTCGTGCAACGCCTTCTTCAGACCAGTACACAGACCCATGTTGCTAGAAACGCCAGAAATAAATAAATAAAAATGAGGATTAATTTAGCATAATATATTCCTTCATTATCGCACCTGTCCAGCCCCAGAAACGCCTCTAACCCTTCCAAAATCCACACCCTTCTCCTTCATCCTCGCAATGACAAGATCGAGTGCCTCCAACCACATCGCAACAGGGCTTGTCACCTCTCCATTTGAGCCTCGGATAGCACCACCAGTCGTCTGATAATGTGGAAGGTCTTTATCGAATGTTATCGCTTCTTCGTGGACGAGATTAAGTCCAGGAGAGAGAACGATTGCCTTTAGAGATTGCGTGGAAAGGTCAAAGCCTAGGAAAGTGGGTGCTGAATCTGCCATCTTGCTCTTGGGGTATGGGGTATGGGAACGATGACAGTAAACGGGGAAGTATCCAAGGAAGGAAGGATATAACTTGAAGGAGATAATGCCACTGACAGTGAGATTCTAATAGGCTTGTCAATCGATCACATTGGCCGGTCCGGACGGCCATAGAGCTTGGGCCACCATTACCAGATAATTGCGATTCGTTACATGTCATGTCAGACTCTATGGGGTGGAACCAAACGAAAAAGATCTGTCTCGGAATATCAGCGTCTGAGGATTCCGAGAACTGATACACCTCAAATGAAGTTGCTTACTTACCATATAATAATATTTGGAATATAGAGATATTGTATACAAGGTATATAACAAAGCTAAAGCATTGGAAAGTTTGGAGGATCAGCGAGAATCTGATGAGGTCAGTGCTCCCTTTTCGCGTGGCAATCCGAGGTTTCTCCGATTCGTCGCTCACGTGAGATCGATAACGGCTGTCGTGTCGCGTTTCGACACGTGATCTGCAAGCTTACTTTCTCCCTTCACTTTCATCTCAAAGAACTCAACGCGTGTTGTACAAGGCAAGAGAAATGCCATATCATGTTGTTATTCTGAAGATGCATCTACAATATAGACTGACATTGAAGGGTCTAAGGTTCGTGCGCTACTTCTCTGATGCACAATCAAACATTGACAAGCCCCTCAGGTTACAGCAGCTAGCTAATAATCAACCTTACGCAATATTCACTTAACTATTCCATCTCATTCCTAACCCCTTAATATCCCAATCTTTTGATATATCCGAGTATCTCTTTCGAAAATCCAGGTATGAATCGGTATTATCGTTATCATATCCAGGTCCTTCTTAGCCCTCGGGGCCCACCAACGAGCGAGAAAGCCAACACATGCAGGGACTCGGAATCTCGGGCAGTCAGTGTCGTGGCAGTGCTAGCAGATACACTACTCCTGCTTTTTATGGCATCACTCCGAGAGGCTTTTCTCCAAAGCGTCCGCTTAAGGGCCCTAACGATGATCAACTCAGCTGATTACTACATAGCCCATTAGACGATCTTCACCTCATGCAACGTGCCTGCGGAAGTCTATTAGCTTATGCCCCACACGAGCTTCCGAGCCACCCCACAGCCCACCCAAACCCGTCGATGAGCTATCCGGACAGACGAACTCCATCCATCCATCAGCCAGCCAAAGGCCGCCAGTGGGCGCTGGGAGGATGTAAGCTAGGGTATTGGATCCTCAAGAATACTTACCACTCCCTTGCGCATATTTTCTAACTACGGGTGAAACCGTCCCTGTCTGCATTTCTTCCCTATTTCGCCATCCAAGGGTCGTCCGATGATGGTGCGGATTGCTGAGACGACCATGTCTTCCTGAAGCCTGGTTCCGTGTTATTGACCGGAGTGGAAATCGAATGAGGGGATCTCCAGTATGGATGTTGTTGATCTCTCTCTTGTAAATCTTAGTTGGTGTGTCAGCAGCTTTGCGCCCAGCGATGCACTTGGCGTTTAGGGACATTTCTACCCGAAACAGACACAACTCCAACTGGTACTGGTAGCCCAGGATACTCGCCAGATATCAAGTGATCCAAGGATTTATGTTAAATCCTGAGGTTTAATTTTGATTAGGATATTCGAGCTGCAGGAAGGTAAATTCTTCAGGTTATCACTGATTAGGCTCTTCGCGCTGGTTTACTTTCGTTATCCATCCCGCCTCCCTGTACAGAAAATAATGGTAAGCATTTCTCACAGAATTATTATTCTGATCTCGTGTCTGACTTAATTCATTTTATGTGGAAATTCGTAATGCTTATCAAATAGTGGGTCTCATCTGTCTGTCTTTGTCCAACCAGCTTCGCAGAAGTATGACTGTCCTATCTTCAGGCGGCCCACGGCAGCACGATTCCAGTTATTATTATCGAAATTGATTGCAAAGCGACATCTGTCGTGCCTTCGAAAACGATTCACATGCATCCTCATGGAAGGAAGCTCGGTGAAGAACTTCACTCTCCATATCTTCCCTCACATCGATCCCAAGTACGGGTATGGATACCTTCCCAGTCATTGCATGGAGGAATACCTCCCCAGTCATCTCGCCGTCCTATCGCAGACAGGGGAGCGATCTGAATCCATATTGGTCAATCTGCAACCTCACGTGTGTATGAGGACCGTCCAGATAAGTCGTAAGCTCTCTGAGTTGCTGTTCCGCCTCTCATTTTGGTGAGGATGGCCGCGATCTTGGCAACTGGGCTTCTTATTCAGTAGTAGCGGGACGTTCCTGACCTTCGTATTCATTCCTGCGAGGTAAATGCGATTATGGTCTTTATCGCCCGAGCCGCGTAAAGGGGGTTTTTTATTCTTACAAATATGACCATGAACGGTCAATATCATGTTTCCGAGGCCATCATGCATGGATTGGCAAGAGGCGTGCGCTCCGGCCGCGATTCCCGATCAGTCGGTGGACTTGATTTGCTGCCAGAATGCATACGTGCGGCCAATGACTGGCTATGACTGGGGAGGTGAATCTATTAAGGCTGAGAAGATGGGCTATGGGTTCGGGCAATATCGTGGACACATCGTGACATCCCAAGGGAACGATGTTTGTATTTTCCCGTTCAGGTGATCAAAGTCCGTGCGCATTGCACTTATTATGCCTTGGCCACTTGGCTACGCTAGTGGCCCAAATGCTATACCAACTAGTGATTTGCGTCTAGCTATGAGTCCAGCTTCCTGTTATTATTTACAATATATTAGCCAATGCCCACCGCCAAGGCCACCGTCACTCGCCAGCATTCATTTCACCTGTCACCTATGCGGTACTCGCAACGGGCGCCTAGTAAGACGTCACTAAGACCCAATTAAAAATATAATGCATAGGCGCCCGGTGTGCTCCTGGGCTTGACTGGGGCGGTACTCTCTTATACGGAGTATCTAAAGTGAAGACCCGCCATCCCGTCGCATCCATCCTCCCTGTTCCCATCTCCCATTCCAACACTAGGCCTTCACCTATCTCTCTGATGAAGTTGTTACATGCTCAATTGGACGTTACAGGAGGCAGTGATCTAGAGTGCGGGCCGACGAGAAACGACGTGAATTTGTTAGGATTGAGGGTTGCGTCCTTGTTTATCATCTGGGTATCTTCGACGACTGGAGCACTGTTTCCTATCTTGTCGAAACGTACGAAGTTCTTGAGGGTTCCCACAGGGGTATATGAGTACGTATTTATTTTTTCTTTACGGGTTGGATTAGGCTAAGTCGGTGTGATGGCTAGCTTTGCAAAGTACTTTGGTTCGGGTGTTATCGTGAGTAATTCCTTTTTAAACGTTAAAATAAATGCGAATTTTCCTGAATGCTAACGTTTTCGCCTTTTTTCTCTGTAGATCGCAACCGCCTTCATCCACCTCCTCGCACCCGCCCTCGAAGCACTCACATCCGAATGTTTAAGCGGCGCATGGACAGAATACGTATGTCTCTCTCCTTCTATCATATTTTCCGCCACTTATCGCCACTTCCTCCAGCCATGGGCACTAGCGATCTCCATGGCGAGCGTTTTCGGGATTTTCTTCCTCGAATTAACCGCATTCAGGTGGGGTTCCTCTAAGTTAGCTAGCATTGGTTTGACAAGTCACGGTGAGGCCTATTCCTTTTTTCTTCACGTCACGCCGTTTCTGACAGTTCCCCGTACCAGATCCCCATGGTCACGACCTCGGTCATTCAGGCGCACACGGCGCCCATGGCCCTGAGCCCGCTCACCCGCATGGACACTCGCATGGACATGAAATTTCGCCCTCTACCTCCACAATACCGACGAAAAAAGATCTTGCCGCCGACTTTACTTCTCCCAGTCTTGACTCTGAGTCGGGAATATCTGATAACTTGAAGCATGCCGAAAGGGGTGTCTTGGATACTGCGATCGCCCAAATAGTCGGTATTGGGATTTTGGAATTCGGCGTGGTATTCCATAGTGTGTTGATTGGGTTGACGCTTGCCGTGAATGAGAGTTTCAAGGTATTATTCGTCGTCCTTGTTTTTCATCGTGAGTTTTCTCTCCAATCTCCCTTAACAACGCCTTAATTGTTCCTCGGTTTTTAGAAACATTCGAAGGCCTAGGTCTTGGAACCCGTCTCGCTTTCATGGATGTCTCAAAGAGATTCCATTGGCTCGCTCCCACCGGCGCAATTGTTTTTGGACTGAGTACCCCCATCGGTATTGCCATCGGATTGGGCGTGAGGACGACATATAACCCTGGAAGCACTGTTGCAAGCATTGTTTCCGGCATTCTCGATTCTATTAGCTCCGGGATTTTGCTGTATACCGGGTTGGTTGAGGTGAGATTTCAATTCCCCTTGTTGCACGTATGAGTTACTGATGAATTTCCTCTCCCTTTAGTTACTGGCTCACGAATTCCTGTTCAACCCCCAAATACACACGATATCCAACAAGAAGCTCGTTTTCGCGTCATTCAGCATGCTGTTCGGTGCTGGCATTATGGCGTTATTAGGACGCTGGGCATAACGACACAGCTTCCTTTGTTCTACTGCATATTGTATTCGGGGACGACGTGTACGATTGCCGCTCGAGTCTTGTTCGATTTGCTCTGCTCTGCTGTAAGCATGATCATTTTGTAAAGCATCTTGCATAGCTATTAGACACATCACTATCTTTTTCTTTTACACCTCATTTATTACTTTCCTTTCTACTTATTCTTCCTTTCGCGTTCTTATTCTTATTCTCACTTTTGTCCTTTGCTTGCACCCTGTATTCCGTACCATCTTGACTCCGTAGATAGACTATTATACAGAGTATACCATATCACCTTAAAATGAAGTTTGTTATAATAATTAACTTTTGAGGCGAGTGGGTATACCTAATTACATTTTTATCTCAAAATATGAAGCAATAACTCCCTTAAATCCCTTATATATCCTAATTTATCCTGTTCATTCCTTCTTCTTAACTCCCTCCTCTTTCTTCCAATCAACCATCTTACTTACTCTAACCGCCATATCAAGCGCCATCCCCAACGGAATAAGCATATATGGTACATAACACGCTATCAACGCTAGCCTCTGGAAGTCAGTCAGCGCAGGATGCTTTAACGCATCTGCAGCGTTTGTCGTCGAAGGGACGGAAAACACTGTAGTGAGACATGCGAGGGTAGTTGTTGCGGTAGACGCGCCATAAATGATGAGGGGTATATAGATCTTGCGGGAGCCACGGTAGAGATAGTATGAGCCGATGAAGAATATGGGGAATTGGAATAGTCTGTAGAGCGGAAGTTTGTTGATTGGTAAGTTAAGGGAAGGGAGAAGGGCACGTACAGTTCGAGCCATACGAAGGTTTTGAACCAAGTCCAGGAGTAGACGTCCGCGGGGGTGTTATAATATCCGTTTGCGGCGGCGATGAGGGGGTCACCGAACATGCCCAGGTAGAAGGGAATGATGGGTTTTAGGAAGGCGGGGGTGAGAGAGGCGGGGTAGAGGCCTTGCATATCACATAAAAGTGAGGCCGGGATGTGGGTCTGTGGGATTTGGGGACGCGTTCGATGAGGTGAGGTAGAGTTATGTTAGGGAGAATGAGACGTACGGTAAAGAAAACAAAGTAGACGAGGTCCAGAGGACGCGAGGTGAGAGGTTTGCGAGGCATGTTTGCGAAACTTCAAGGACGGTTATTACTGTAGAAAGCTAAGCTCCACTGCACAAGCCACAAATGAATCAACTTCAAACGTATATCACAGCAACTATTGAACTCACGTAGATCCTATATCCTCTACAAGCACTTCAAAGTCAAGAGAAGCAGCCAAAAAACCGGTCAAAACCGAACGATGCGGCGACCTCCAAATCGAGCTACCGGGTGACCTCCAAATTTCCAAATTCAGAAATTAGGCTCCGCCTGTTTTCCTTGGAGCCAGCCATGACTCCTCCTGCATCCTCCTCTTGGCCTTACACCAAATTACACATTGGGGCTAAGAAATGTATTGCGATTAGTGGGGTTTATGTTCAGACTGTAGATCTTGAGTGAGTTGGTTTTGGTTTACTGGGATTTCGTTTCGTTTTGCGGAGCCGTGACTGATTTGATTTTGACTTGGCCTTTGCAGGACTGGAAATTTGTTAGCTACGACGAAATGCCCGACGAAAGTGTTGTGCAGTGCGGTTGATGAGGCGTTTGAGAATGTCGTTACTGTGAATGATGATAAGAAGATGTACGTTTGGAAAGTTGAGGGGTTGGAGCTGCTGAGTACGAGGTTAGTTTGTATGCTTTTATCTTCTTTTATATATGCCGATTATAATGAACACTAACACCAAGTGTATCATCAGAGAACTTCCCAAAAAATCTACAGCCGTCCTCCTCACCTCGCCCTCCTCGTCCGAGCCCAACACAATAATAGTCGCGGACAAATTCGGAGACGTATTCCGCTATCCTGTTACCCCTCCCCCTACCACTTCCACCACCCCATCCGAACCCGCCCAAGAAAAAACAGGCCGCGAATCCACAGCATACCACCTCAACCCGCATGGGACCCTCGTCTTCGGGCATACCTCCATCATAACGTGTATGCTATTCACGTTGGATGGGAAGTATGTTATTACGACGGATAGGGATGAACATATTCGGGTTAGTCGGTTCCCGTTGGGGTATGTTATTGAGAGATTTTGTTTGGGACATCGCTTGTGAGTACATATATACATGCATCTCGTCATTTCTACATTATTGATCTTTTTTGTGGACAGATATGTCTCAGCAATCAGCATTCCCTCTTTCTCAGCCTCAACGTTAATCTCAGGTGGTGGTGATCCCGACCTATACATCTGGGAATGGATGAGCGGGAAGTTGACACACCGGATCCCTATTCTCGATGCTGTCCTTCCGTTGTTGAAGGTCAGGGATAGCAGGGAAAAGAGGAGACGGAAGGCCTTAAAAGCTGGAACGCTGAATCAAGAAAAGGGGAAGAAGGGAAAGAAGAAGAAGGGAAAGGGAAGGGGAAAGGGAAAGGAGGGCGAAGAGGGTGCAGCTGAGGAAGAAACGAAGGTTGAAGGAGAGGCTCAAGCTGAGACGGAGGATAAGATGGAGACGGATGAACCTGCTGCAGAAGCAACGGAAAAGCCAGCTGAAGAAGCTGCTGGTGCTGAAGAGCCAGAGGAAGACGAAGCACCGGTCCTCGCTGTATCCAAAATTGAAGGCATTGAAATCAATGGCTCAAAGCTCATTCTCTTCACAGTAACAGGGTACGTACTAATCATCCTCATAATGTCTTCTTCCAACCTAATTTCGATCATTATTGCAGTGCTACGGCCCTCTTCTACTGCGCCTTCCCATCCAACGAAACGGACGTACATTTAATTCGTCACGTTGAATTCTCTAAACCTGTCTTGGAGTTCGAAAAGGATGCAACGAATGCTGGGAAGATTGTCGTTTCGGTCGATCCTTCGTGGGTTCCGGAGTCTCCTGAGTCTGAATCCAAGGAGGTGACGCCGATTTATGTCGTTGAGTGGAAGGATGGAGAAGTATGTCATGTGCTCGATTTCTGCATTTGTGCGTTGTTGACGGTTGCCTCTTTGATTATCAGTTCAACATCGTTGAGGATACAGTCTCGCCCTTAGTCAAGACACTCAACAGAACAGCATTGCAAGAAGGTGAATCACATCCATTTCTATACATAGTAAACGTTTCTAACAAACCACGCCATCCTTATCACAGCCTCATTCGCCGACCTTACCGCCCTCGATCTCTACGGCGACCTTCTCTCCCTCCCAAAACACGCCGCCGAGCAAGAAGACTCATTCGGCACTAGTATCGAAGTTAACGACTCGATACCAGGTTCAAGACCCGGCACACCCGACGTCGGCTCTTCTTCAACCCAAGCTCTTTCGAAGAGACAAATTGCAAAGATCGAAGGAAGGAAGAAGTTGAAGGAAGTGTTGTTGAAGAAACAGGGAGGGCAGAATAGGCCGGATTCAGAGGCGGCGAGTGTAGAGGAGGAGAGGGAAGCTAAGAAGGTTAAGGTTGATTAAGTACTAGTGCGTATGTATGTAAGCAGCGGTCGAATATGTTTATTGGATTTAAGTGTTTGGATGAGTTGGGGTATGGAAATGTGTGGGAATACCAAGGAAATAGTGATTGAGTTGTGGATTTGTGCTGTATTATACATACTAGAATAAATGGAATAAGGTTAGGTAAATGCGAGGTAGTAGACACCGATGGTGCATAATTCTAATCCATCCGAGGAAAAGTCCATAAGGATTCGAAAGCGAACCTCTCCTTCGCTTGAATGAGTCTAATCGCAACCCCCATCCGCTGGCCCATCCTTCCACCTTTCATCAACCTTCGCACAATCAAACTTCTGCTTTCCCAGCCTCTCATTAACCTCATTATGCGTCTGACAGAGCCATAGGCTCAACGCTGTCCGTCCACTGACATCCGGCGGACTCTTCTTCATCATCTCGCCCAGATGCGAAGCGCAATGTCCACATGGGTATAGAGTGGGCAAAGACGTGAGTAAGGAGCGCATACGGAGTTGTTGGTTCGGGTCAGGACGGTCGGGATAGTAGGCTGCTGTGGTATGGAGGAACGTCCATGTTGCGCGACCGAGCTGTTCGACGTCTGGGGGGCAGTAGGCTGGGCGGGTGTCTTCTCCGGGGGTTCTCGGTTGGATGACGGCTGTTGCGAAGGCAGAGAATGCGGATATTGAGGAGGCAGCTGATTTGGAACTGGGGCTGGGATTCGAGGTGGAAGCGGAGGCGGGTGATTGTCCTTGCACTTGGGCTTGCGTTCGTGGTGGCTTCCAGTTGCGGAAGGCAGTGCAGATCTTGCAAGGCTTCCCGTCGGGACCTAGGACCATTCCTGGCGGGAGCTGCTGCTTTGGTGGTTGTGTAAATAGTTGTTCGGTGGACATTGCAGAGGTTGGTTGTGGTTAAGCAAGATATGACTGACAAAGCCGCTTGCGGCGAGGTATACTTACTAACGAGTTGTGATATTATTGACTTAAACCCTTCAATTACGATATACTTCGGGTTGGATGCTTTGACTTATGAATCTACAGTTCACAAAAGAATCCAAAGAAATACATTAGATGTGAGTTCTATCTATCTACATAACCTTCATTTGCCCAGTCCTTACTCTCGTTAAAGGAACGAAGAGTGTAGAGCAGAGCAAAGAACTTGGGTATGGACGACAGACCATATGCTCCCCCTCTTGGTATGATGCGTCCTCCGCCAAGCCCATTGACATCGCAATGACGGGCGAGCTACAGGCTTCGCATCTACCGGACACGAGCTACAATAACCTTCAATTATAATTCCAATTAAATCGGAATATCCTTGCTGCTCCTTGTCCTATAGCCTGGTTCTTGGAAGAATTTAATTGTGCTACCGCGCGCCCTCTTAGCCCCGGGACAAGTCTCCAGAGCTAGGGTCCCTAAGGAAAGAAGGAGAGCAACACCCCCTATTAAGTATTTCAAAAATAATATCTCTGGGAGCTCTGACTGCACCTGCTTTCACGTGATATTTCCTGAACTCTAGAATAAGGTTCAAAGGAGTGCGGCAATAAAGTTCAGACCTCTGAACCTTGTTACAAACTACGACTCCGATACGAGTATAAAAGAGGCTCGAGTCGTTCCACACCCATCGCCTCTTTCCCTCTTACCACCAGCATCCCCTTTCCCTCCGCTCTCCCTCTCGCCATGTAGTCCTTCCCCTCATCTAAGTCCTTGTATGTTGGGATTTACCATTCCATGACAGCTCGTCGCCACTACAGCACATGAAGACAGGCCGGGATACCTCTCAGCTGACATGTACAGCCAGTACATGTTGATGGCACGATGTCTACGTCAGAGAGAAGTGGGCATTTGTTCGTGCATCGGTTTATTCTTCAGGTTTATTCTTCAGGTTTAGCCCGAGGGATTGAAATCGTTCCGCCAATGTGCACAGTCTCAAATCTCTTTCGCGGTTGTTAGCAGCCTAAAGAACGTCTTTCAACGCTATCTAGGGGCTGTTAGCAACCACGCTGTTGCGACGAGAGCTGCTGTGGTATGGTAGATATTAGTATTGTTGGTGCTGGGATCTGCAACCAGCAGGTTCACAATCCATCGTGCCATGTCCCACGTACTGCTGGATTCTTTCTTACCACTCTACCATCCCATATTGTATTCTCCCTCGTGTAAATCCCTGTGTTGAGGTTTACCATGCCATGACAGCTCGCCGCCGTCGCTACAGCATGTAGGTGGTGCCATCCCCCGCTTCCCGTTTCTATTTCAACGCATCGAGTATCAAGAGTTATATAAGATCAGTCCAACAGGTTTTTTCTTCTCGGATAATGTGGTTCTTTGTCTGCAAGACAACCGATGAGACTAGTGGTTTCGTGAGTGCTGCCTGCACAGGCAGCTCTCAGCATATAGAGTCGTGGTATCTAAGGGGTGATTCGGTATATGGTATGAAAGGGAGTCAGCTTCTTTGTTGTTGAAGAAGTTGACTCTATCTGTAGCTCTTCACAGGTCACGCCAAAGAAATTGTGAGCCCACCTTAGAAAGCCATTGATATATGCATCTTTCGCCATACCTCACTTCTATTTCTTTATGGGAGTGCGTTTCTTGATGTTCCGGCTGTTCTTTGCAATCTCTATTTGAGCTCTTGCATTCAGCATCGACTATTCGGGTTGAACGGGACCGGTCACTCGCGAGGATCAGACCATTGAACCAGCTTGTCGGGGACGTTTTTTTCGATCTGTATGGACTCACACTCAGTCCCTTTACAGGTGGCGCCATCCTCCAATCCTTTCAGTTTCTCGTTCAACGCTAAAAATCATACAAGATGAGTCCACAGTTTTTTTCTTCTCGAATAACCTGGTTCTTGGGTCGACGAGATCGTCTCGAGGCTCCGGCGCCTCGTGAGTGCTGCCCACACAGAAAGCTCTCAGCATATAGAGTCATGGTAATCTAGGCGGGGAGTCAGCATATGGCAGCTATTGCGAAAGGGAGTCATTTTTGCTGATGAAGCTGACCCTATCTGTAACTCTCAGGGGTTCCGCCAAAGAATTGTGAGCCCATCTTAGGAAACCACATCACTAAAAACCTAAACATATTGCAGGGCGTTCACCATGGGCTGCAAGCCACTGCAATCTCTTACAATCTCTTGCAGTGTGTTTAGTTTTTTTAGTGGTGCATGACATATGCATCCTTTGCCGCACCGCACTTTCCATCTCTTTATGGGAGTGCATTCCTCGAACATCGATGCTGTTCTATGCAATCTTGGTGTGAGTTGTTCTTGCACTTAGCTTTGACTGTTCGAGTTGAATGGAGCCGGTCACTCGCAGGATCAGAGCATATATTGAGCTGGGTTGGATGGTTATTTTTTTAGACCTGTTTGGACTCACACTTAGTTTTTACAGGTGGCCTCTTAGGCGATTAACCCAATGTGTATACTAGTCGGCTTAGCATTGATCAACGCAACGATGTAAATATATGTATAATATATTCAAATGTATTGAGCAAATGACATTTGAACGCCGTTTGAATCGTGTGCATGAAATTAGGAAATATGCTGGATCAAATGATGAGGCGTAGTTTTTATTTCCAACTTATTTTATAGAATACTCCTTGATATATATACTTTGTAGAATATTTGATTATCAATCCAGAGGCTCTAGCTCTATGCTCATACGCTAATTAAAGAAATATTCTATACCTATCTATAATACATCACCAACTTACTTCTTCTGCACAACATTCCTAACCCCGTTAACTAGCCCACCGACAACACCACCTACAACCAACTTCGCCATGTCTGCTGCTCCATTGACAATCTCCAACCCTGTTGCAGCGACGTTCCATGGCATTGTATTTCTCTTGGTTCGTACTGTTCCTTCAGATCCAGCACCAAGCATCATTGCTTCTTTTACGGTATCAAGTTCGTTGAGGACTTCGAGCCCAGTAGAACGAGCCCAGACGACTGGTGCCGAACGGGTGGAATACAGTTTGTGCAGTTTATCGGTAACGGCGAGGATTTTGTGGTTAGCAAAGTAGCGATCGCGGGCATAAGGAAGTAGGGCAGTGTATGATCCTGTGAAATGTGTCAGGAAATATTTACAGGCATCAGAGAGAGACGTACCAATGTCACCTCCTTGCAGGACCGCTGTCTCGATACACCTTCCTAATGATTGTGCGTCTGCGAGACCTAAGTTAAGACCCTGTCCAGCAAGGGGATGTACGGTATGCGCAGCATCTCCAACAAGTACCGTCCTTGCACCGTTTCCCTCTCCAATATAACTATCCGTGTGGTTCAATCGGAGTGGGAATGACGCTGGTGTCCCGGCTTGAATGGAAGTAACCAATGGCGGCAGCATATCGGAATCTTCAGGAGGAATGCCGACTTCCCCAGAAGCATTCGAAGAAGAATACGCAGAGCGAGAGTCGATTTGATGCGAAGATTCCCTCCATTTGACTTCTTCGAGGATATTGGAATCTATTATTGTTTCGCCAGCCTGGTCGGCCTCTAGGATCAAGTCATGGAGATATTGCAGTGAAATGTCGGGTAATCTGAATGCTGCATTGACCATCACTGCGAGAACGGAGGGGTCGAGTTTTAGTAGGGCAGCTGCTATCTGGGGTTTTGTGGACCATACGAGGGAAGAGACAGTTGGAGTGAGTGGAAGGAAGGCAATAGGGCCAGTTGGTAGGAATCGTTGGTATGCTGCGGTATTTCCGCCGACGAAGGCTGTAGGTAGTCGAGGAGCGTGATTCAACGTCGCGACGATAGCTTGGGTGTTGTATGACCAGCCAAATGAGGAGATATCAGCATAGGAACGGACTGGAGAGTTGAATCCATCCGCGCCGACCTAATGGAAGATAAACATTGATTTGATATGCAGAAATGCTGAATTAGCCTACCAAGAGTCTCGCCCTCAACCTTTTCCCATTAGCCAGCGTGACGATAGGCCAAGTACTGCCGTCTCTATCCTCTTTCTCAATAGACGAGACGCGTGTTTTATCAATGACATCCACGTCCTTTAATTTATCCAATCTTCGTAATAACCCTCTTTGGAGGTTCAACACTTCTGTTAGCCTCGCCATTTCCGAGTCTGGGCGCGAAAGACTGTGGGATCCAGAGAAAACGATGCGGGAATCTGAGATGCCGTCCCATACCTATACACTTCATTAGGCAATATAAAATAAGAAAGTATATGAGAGACATACCTGCATTTCCTCAACAGGACATGTCCGCGAGGTATCTACCTCAGCCCACGCATCAATATCTTCAATCCAAAGCAAGGGAAGGTCAGACGACAATCAATTAACAGCAATATATACAACACTCATACCTTCTAAGAAATGTCTCGACGCATTCGTAATAGACACAACCCGATTCGAAAATTGACTAGACTCAGTGCCAGCACCAGTATTCTCATTCCAATTGCGCACTCGTTCAAGGTCACCTCCCTCAATCAACGCAATGCTCGCAGCGTCTCGCACAATGACAGAGGACGCTAATCACAACAACAACAATGTGATACTATATATTAGGATTTTGATATACAACAAGTATAGACGCATACGAACATAGAGCACACGCCAATGCAAGTCCCACAGGCCCCCCTCCTACGATCGCGACGTCCACGTTCTCAATATCCGAAGTCACAGTCGCATACCCTCGAACGCTCCGATGCAATACAGCCCGTTTTGAATGTTGAAGTACTGCTCGCACCGCAAGTCGCGAAGACATATGAAGAGGAGGAATTTAACTAAGAGTAGAAGGAGGAGCGCGGCGAATAACGCGGGTCAGGTTCAGACTCAAGGAAGCAAATTTCCCGTTTGGGTGATTAGTCATCCTCCCTTTTCCCGACTTTTCGTTTGGCCCTTCAAGCGAAGGATTCTTTTCTTTCCTAAGAAAACAAAACAAGATGCCAGAAGCATCTCTGGTCGATACCACCCTCACATTCGCCTCCTTCTCCAACCTCCTTGACACACGGATCCTCCGGGCTTTAGCAGACCTAGGCTTCGCCCGCCCAACACTCGTGCAAGCGAAAGCTATCCCATTAGCACTTGAAGGGAAGGATATTTTGGCTAGGGCGAGGACGGGAAGTGGAAAGACTGCGGCATATTGTATTCCTGTTGTGCAGAAGATTATTAGTATCAAGTCGGTGAGTCCGTGGATCTTATTTTGCGTAGTGGTTTTGGGTTATTTATTCATTTATTTTCGGGATTAGGCACCTGGATCATCGGGGAATGTACAACAGACGAGAGGACTGATTTTGGTACCGACGAGGGAGTTGGCGGAGCAGGTTACGGGGCAGTTGGAGAAGTTGTTAGTTTATTGTGAGCGGGAGGTTACAGTGCTGAATGCTGCGTCCGGCGCGTCCGCACATTTGCAAAAGTGAGTTGTACGGCGATGGTTCCTGATAATCTAGGTTACTAACAAAATATGTTTATAGTGTCCTGTTATCCGACAAACCCGATATCGTGGTCGCCACACCCAGCAGAGCCCTCGGTCTCTTGCAATCAAAAGTACGGAGCCTCAACCTAAATCCTTAGCATCATATCTCTAACATACTCATTTAGTCGTTATCCTTAACAGCTCTCGAAGCGTTAGCTATAGACGAAGCGGATCTCATCCTATCATACGGCCATGACGAAGATATTCGCACAATCTTGAACGGCAACTATCTCCCCAAAGTCTGCCAATCGCTCCTCATGTCCGCAACGATGACGAAAGATGTAGAGACGTTAAAGGGCCTTTTGTTAAGAAATCCTGTATGTGCGCTTTTTCTTCGTCTTAGGCTCCTGATACTGAACGATATGTAGGCGATTCTACGACTTGAAGAAGAGGAAAACTCTGCTTTGCGACTCGCTCAGTACTCCATCCAGTATGTTCCTTCCGTGTTTTCTTGATATCTATTTGGCTAATAATATCCTAGCTGCCCCGAAGTCGACAAATTCCTGCTCGTTTACGTCATTTTAAAACTCAAACTAGTCAAAGGCAAATGCATTATATTCGTCAATGATGTTGAACGGTCGTATCGGTTAAAACTCTTCCTGGAGCAATTCTCGATAAAGAGCTGTGTGCTGAATTCGGAATTGCCTTTGAACTCGAGGTACGTTTAATATGTATGTTCCATGGCTGGGCGAAGACTTATTCCCGTATACAAAGATATCATATTGTACAGGAATTCAATAAGGGCGTCTATGATTATATTATTGCCACTGATGAAGGTACCGCCGGAGGAGCGGATGTCGACTCTGATGTAGAGGAAGACGAGCCTGTGGAAGAGGAAGATGAGGAGGAATGTACGTGTTTATGATCACAATTCACACTTCATGCACTTACTCGTTCTTCAGTCCTAGGTACGCAACGCGAGGAAGAACCTACAGCACCACAAGAAGCAGAGACAGAAGAAGCGGAAGCAGAATCCCCCACCGCGAACAACAAACGCAAACGCGCCGCAACGCCCCCTCCACCTCGTAAAAAGAGCAAAAAAGCTCACAAATCTGACAAGGAATACGGAGTATCCCGCGGAATCGACTTTATCTCTGTCGCCTGTGTAATCAACTTTGATCTCCCAACATCTTCAAAATCGTACGTCCACCGCGTTGGCCGAACAGCACGTGCAGGAAAGTCTGGGATTGCTATTTCTTTCGTTGTCCCTGAGGAAGAGTTTGGAAAGCATAAGGTTGTGGGTGGCGTAGAGAGCACGAAGAAGGATGAGAAGGTGTTTGCGAGGATTGTAAAGAAGCAGAAGGAGAATGGATGTGAGATTAAGGAATGGATATTTGAAAAGAAACAGGTGGAGGCGTTTAGGTATCGAATGGAGGATGCGTTGAGAAGTATCACGAGGAGGGCGGTTGGAGAGGCAAGGGTGAAGGAGCTGACGACGGAGATTTTGAATTCGGACAAGTTGAAGGTGAAGTTTTTTTTGTTCTGTTCTTCTAATTCTGTACTGATGCTTTGAATTTCAGGCTTATTTCGAAGACAACCCAAGAACATTGGATTTCCTCCGGCACGACAAACCATTACATCCGACTCGAGTGCAACCGCATCTCAAGTATATCCCTAAGTATCTCAAGAAGGGCGTAGCCCCTACTGACGAAGATGCAGAACCATCAGTTGGTTTCGTGCCATTCAAAAAACCTGGCTCAGGACAGAGAGGGAAGGCGCGGGGCCGTGGAAGGGGTGGGCATCGGGGTGGAAGAGGAAAGAAGGATCCATTGAAAGCTGGAGGGAGATAGATGGATTATATCCTTTGAATGATATCCCTGTTTCTATCGGGTCTTGCATGCTTATAATACTTCCTTTTCGATCTTCTGTGTCATTTCATGATGATGAGCCTGAGTCGTAGTTGCTGACATTTACCGTCATCCGAGACGCCCATCAGTGAGGGAGTTCTACCGAACCTATCTTTTACCTAGTCCATACCTTCATGTCTCCTAAATATGATACTTCTCCTTCGAAAGATCCGCAGAAAACCCACATGAAAACCCTCTTGACGTCCTTACGAAAGACAAACTTCGCTGTATTGTCCTCGGTTATCCGGCCAATATCATGCAATGAAACGTAGCGGACCAGCGGTAGTACCCCGACTATCGACGGCAGGATATCACTGGCTATCACTGGTCAGTCTCATTTGAACTTAATTTGAAGGGGTTTGATCAGTGGATCACATGCTGCAAATGCAAAAACAAGGCATATGGTCTAGTCTAGCGTTGTGCCTCGATTGTACGATTCTATGGGGTATAAAGTTTAGGGCCTGCCTGCCTTTCTACGTCCATTGCCCTTCGTCCGTCCTTCTCCCGAGGTCGGTATATTGCTGAACTTATCGTTCGAGTCCGCTCCTGGACTCTTCATATCGGTTTCTCTTCCCTTAAAAGCTATCTTGAAGCTATCCTTCCATTCCTTTGAAAACAAGTATGCACTCTTTTAAAACAATTTCTGCCTTGGTAGCTCTAGCTGCTTTGGTCAATGCCCAAACACCTGCGTGAGTAGTTTGAACTGTCTGCTTATTACTAGCTGCTGAGTAGAGTCGTCAGTTATTTGGGCCAGCTGTTGATTGAACCTGGCAATGATGCTAGTGAGTTTTTTTTGTCTCGTATTATTCATACCATCTTAAAATCGTTCAATTATTCAGGTAAATGCGTCACAGCTACATCCAACACCGACGGTGCCACTGTGACATTGCAAGCATGCACCGACTCCGCCAACCAGCAATGGACTTTCACCGGTGGTGCCGTGCAAGTATTTGGCAATAAATGCTTGGATGTGACCGACGGAAGCACTGCTGATGGCACAAAGTTGCAAATTTGGACTTGTGGTACGAACAATCCCAATCAGCAATTTTATTATACTGGCGATAACAGACTTGCATGGACAAATCATGGCAAGTGCACAGATTTGACGAGTGGTCTATTGACCGCCGGCAATCCTGTAAGTTTGATCTTTTTATTTATTTATTTATTTATTTATAATATTTACTATGATTTTATTTCTCAAGATCCAAGTCTGGGCCTGTGGAGGTGGAAATCCCAATCAAGTAAGAATCGCCATCATACTTGCCGTTTACCCGTTTGGCTGATACTCATCTTGTAGGTGTGGAACGTCGGCTATTCTGCTACGGCTCTTCCTGCCAAATCGGAAAATGGTCAAAGCGGTACCAATAGCTGCGGTACTACCTCTTCTCAGAGCTCTTCGTGCCAAAATGTTTATATAAAGTATGTCAACTTGCTCCTGTGATTTTTCTTCTTCTAACCCTCGGATCTTTCGTCTATCAGTGCGGTTGATGACTTCTGCTTGTGAGTATACAGTCGGACTTGGCTTCCAATATTTCCTAATGCAAGATTTAGGTTTGCCCCACCATCTCTTGGCTCGATTGGCGACACAGAGCGACTGGAAGTCTCCTGGTGTACCAAGGCTGGCCGTGGCACACGTGTCATCCCTAACGGCGCTTTCAGCGGCGTTCACTTCGTCAAGACTAATGATTATGTTCAAATCACCGGTGTTGGTGATTTCACGAAGATAAATATCCCTAAGGGAGATGCGGGCGGAGAATTGGATCCTCATGGTGCGGATGGGAATGGTAACCCAAGTGAGCACTTTGTTTCTTTTCTTTTTATGATAACAGTTTTGACCATTTAAATAGTTGGTGGATTGGTATTTGGTAACTCCTTTGGCGTTAACACGCAATATCACGAATGGACCCAATTTATCTCCGACTCGGAATTCTGCATTCGTGCATGCGTACGTATAATTTTTTCCTATCGCAATTAATTCAGTGTTGTTGATACGCTGTTTAATTCAGACTGGACCTAATGCCGCACAATTGTGCCAGCACATCGTGCGTTATGTCTCATATTTTAATATTTCATGTATGCTAATCTTTACCCATTAAAGTATGATGAAATGGGCTGCTTCTGGGTATGTCGTTTCTATTTCTTGGTCTATCACGTTCGCTAATATAACTTCACTCACAGAATATGCGTATGTCGTCCTGATTGATTCCTGCTGTAGCATACTCACGTCCATTTCAGCCGCAAATTACGATGCCGGTGTCTTCGAATCATGCGACGGTGATGATGAGTACGTCTATATTCTTCTCAATCTGCTGCTATCATTTTAATTATTCATTTAAGTCTACCCATGGGTGTCTACGGCACCTCAACTTGGTTCCAAGGTGTCAGCCCGACTCCTTCCGCTCACCCTGCAGCTTCTTCCTCAAATTGCCACACGATCCCCACGATCAGTGCTGGCTCTGTCACCAAAAGAGAGAGGCACAACAGGCGCTACCCTCCCGCTCCTAGACACTCCTGAATTGGAGGAGTGATTGTGTGTCAAACGAATGGATAAATGGACATTCTTTTGGGTCTTCGATTTGGACATTTCTAGTACTATATCATTGACTTTCTTGATCAGTATACTTAACTAAAGTACGCTAACTGTTCTGCTGTGTTCTTTCATTTGGACATGCATTTTGATAATATATGCACTGCATTACTATCGTCTTAAATTTGAAGTCAAAGCTTCTGTGTTCTCGTCAGACACCTAATCTAGAGGGCTCTACGCATAGGTCTTACTTATCACCATAAGTGGTACACACCAGTATATTTAAAAGACTATAATAGGACCGTTGCTACATTATATTAAACGGAACCACTATGACGTGGTCTTATGGGGTAGCGGTTAGCCCCCAAGATTCTGATTGAGCCTTCTTGTGACCCCGGTTCGAATCCGGGTAAGACCTTCTTTTTCTCCTCTTGGCATAGAAGGCGAATAGAACATAATTTTCTTGAATTGTAATGTTGCACAATATGAAACCTGGTACTTATCATATTTGAAAGTATGTTTCACAAATGAATTCGAATAGACACTCATATCAAAACATAAATGTATGCAGAGTAGATTGCAAATGAAGAAATTGCAAGGTATTCAATACGGCAAAGATGGAGGGCAATCTAGCTGAAGTCGAACGGCTAAGAAGTCGAAGAAGAGATTATCCAGTTCGTCTGATATCCCAAATTCTCTAGACCGGGGAAATGCTCTGTAACTCTCAAGATTGTCCTGGAATTCCTTATAGACCTCCGCAGCACCAGATGCATGGAATACCCGCATTGCGCGTAACTTCATTCAGATTACACAAGAGCGGGTTTGGGTGATTGATACTATGGCCAGTCGCCCCTCTGCCGAAGATGGTTTCATTATCAATCATTGGGATAACAATCTGGGGGACTGCGTCGGCCTTGATGGCGCGCAGAAAGTACCTAGTCTAAGAGGGGAGAATGGAGCTATAAGTACCACAGCACATTTAGGAGATGATCATTCACGCTTGTTTCCTCTAGAACAGCTTCAAGTGCCCGTGGGCTCTGTCTGTGGAATGCCTGATGCGCCTCGTAATGTAGTGCGAACATATTGTCCGGGAGAGTCAATGCACGTAAGATCATTTCTGTGGTCACCTCTCTGTTTGTGAAAGCTTCGATGGCCGCATGCGTGGAAGGCTACAGGAGCTATATCAAGTAAAGCTGCTTGAACTTGTAAACTGGTATAAATTGCTCTTGCCTTGTCTCGGATAGATAGTGGTAATAAACAGGCTAGTGGACCCATTACCCCGTTTGGCAAAGGCTGTAATTTCGTACGAGTTAAAGGGCAGTAACAGCCATCGCGTTGAAATACCTTCAAGAGGAAATAACTCGATTACTCACATCAAACGTTACAGGGTAGCGAATGCTCACCAGTGCCTTTGAGGGCGATAAAGGGGATTCTTACTTTTGCTCACTTATCGTTTCATCCGACAAGGAAGAAAAGCCGGACAAAGCAGAAAATGCGGTCAATGTCGAATCGATACTAGATTGATCGGATACTATTGTACTGTCGTCTGTATAGCTACTTTCCGGGTTGCTATTGGAATAGGGAGAATATACTATGTTGGTCAGAAGGTTTCTAATGTGAGCGGACGGCGGACCTACTCATAATACACAGGGATGTCAGGTGTATGCGGCTAGTTGGTTGACAGCAGGAAGAAGGCAATCGTCTTTACATGCGGGCTGACCTAGCGCGGTTAGATATTGAATCAACCCAAGTATTGACCGTAGGTCATGTATCCGGAGTTCCTTCAAGCAGCTGTCCAACTTCATTGAATCAAGCTTCAGAAACAGAGCGTGCAGAAATATCTCACACTAACCGATTGCCTTCACAACAGCTTCCCGGATGCGACTCTTAGGATCTGCTGCGAGATCGCGACCGGATCATTGCAGTGATCCACGAGATGATATAGAAATTGTGAAGCAGCACATGTAGGTCGTTTCTGATTTGAAAGCAATCTGACAGCAACGCCGAGATCTGGAGGATCTCCGCCTGGAGGAAGAAGAAACGATTTGAGATAGATATTCATGGTTAATATAGCCGTTGTCTTTATGGGGAAAAGATCTCATGAGTTGAATCCTGATAGGGGTATGAAGAAGGCAGCGGATAAAGTAATAATTATTAAGAGACTTACGTCACGTCATTCTTAAAGTATTCTTCCTCAACTCATGATAGGGGGGAGCTGCGGCTTTCCTGGTTGCTATTCAATGCACGCTCATACCTAAAAGTACCTACTACCCATGTGCAAAAGTCAGCGGGGGAAGAGCTATATATTAACTCCAACAGCATTCGGAGAATAGCACGGACATTACCTTTTCTCCCTGAATACAAACTATTGCCATGGGCAGTCAGTTAAAGTTGTCTATAAGGAGCTATAAGGGTTCAGGATGAACCCCCCCCCTATATGTCCTGTCTTAATTATACCTTTGGAAGAGCTGTGTCCGGTGAGGATTTTGCGATATTCTCGTGATTTGGGGCAGGGTCGGAGGAGCTACTGAATTATCCGCATTTACAAGCCATTGAAGCCGAGGCCCCCATCTTCAACCCTTGAGTTGGACTAGCCGGCTGTACTCCGTATCGGGTGGATTACCCAATTTTCCTTTCCGATAGCATCTTCCATCTCTGAAGTTACGGGAGTATTGAAGATATTCATATCAGAAACCATCTTGCGGTGTGCGATTCGGAGGGAAGTTTCAGATGAATAAGTAAGCAAAAAATAATTCATAGTTGGAGTCCCCATGACAAATGTTGGTAAAACACCAGTTTGTATAGCAACAAGATCCTAGGATGGAACTGGAGTGATGGTTAATACTATTAGATTAAAGCACGCTGCGAATTGTTGGGAAATACTTAATGTGAATGCGGTAGCTTGAGTCGTTGTCTCGGAAACGGGAAAATTTCGTAAGTGTTGGGTGTCTTGTCATTCCTGGCATATTTTTTCAACTTCATTGAAATAGAACGAATATGTAACCACCTGGATTGTCTACGAGAGAAGAGTTCAAAGCGACCTTGAACCTATGCAAATAGTTTCATCACCGATCACGACTTGCCAATTTGTTTGTTGCCACCGCTGATGTTGGTCCAATCATTCAAGCTGCGGTGTCCAGCTTCAATACTACTGTTCCTTTGGATTCACCACCTATAGACAGGGGCAGACATGGAATAAAGCAGCTGTGACGCTCCTAGCTGGAAGGAGATAGCCCTAAGCGACTCGGAGTATTCAGCCGATCACCATCTCCCGCGCCTGATTTTCACGGCTATTAAACCACAGACGACCACGACCTCCACGACCTCCACCTCCTCACCGAGAGCCGCTCTTGATTCATCAGCATTGATCCGATGCCTGGAACATGAACATCCAAAACGATAGATGAGGGAGATCGTTTACTTTAGACTTAGACCGACTCGGAACATATATACTTTCAGACAGCCCAGAACTTGAGCAATATACGAGAATATATTCGTTCAAGAAGGGGCGAAAGAAAAACAGGACATTCAAACAAGTCCATATGATTAAAATGTCTTTCTTTTCTTCATAAGATGCTCTCGAAGAAGGGCACGAATAGCAGCGGCCGCCGGCGGCGTCGGATTATTAAAGACTGAATAAGTGCAATCAAGAATCGATCAAGAAAAAAGTATATGAGCGATCCGCCACAGGGAGTCGAAAAGGCTGGCGGGTGAACCGGAAACCTGTATGCCAAGTTAAATTGAGTTTCCGATAGGCAATGCATAGCATTGATATGTAGAATGATGGGCTTACCATTCCGAAGTTCATGATCAGCTCGGAGATACTTTAGGTGGCTTGCCCTGTCATCCACGTATGCCTTGCACAACATTTGGATACGTTTCCCGGATCATCTGTGAGTTAATCGAAATCAGTATCCTGCGGGATTAATCTAGAGATATGCTGTGTAAAACAAAGTTCACCTCAAAGAGTTCAGGAGAACGGATAGCGAGTACCTGAGGATCTTCGCCTAATCCGACAAAACTTCAGGATAATTTAGGATACATGTATACTTAATAGTAGTAAGTTCAACTACGTACATCGTGGATACCCCGGCTTCAATCGAGGAGGATAAGGTTAGGGCTAAGAAGGTCAGTAAGCGGGTGGATTCGATCTTCAGCGTCAATGGCTCACAGCAAGTTAACCCAATGACAAATGAATACAAGATAACGGGTGCAGTATATTGGCCATTCGCGTTGTATGCTGGATGTGACACTGCAAACGAAAGGTTCGGATTGAAATCAGAGAACAATAGACGAGGACGTACGTCGAAGGTAAAGGTATCCGAATAACGAGCACAGCAATCCAACAATATAGCCCCCCCATGTTAGTGCTGCAGATCTGTAAGCATTAATAGACAGAAATATTCCGAAACACAACAATACTCGCCCATGCTAACGAGGGAATCATTAACAATCGCAGTAATGCCACGGTCACTAAGGAGTCTCCACGTGTCTTTGGCGGCAGGAATATAGGCCTTTCCATACAGAGCGATTTCGATATAAGCGTATCTAATCAATCTGTCGTTAATCGATACTCTAAGCTGGCTTCAGACGAATTCTTACCTATTGAAGTATTGCACAAGACCTTCAATAAATCCAATCAAGCACTCTGCACAGCACGCAAGACAAGCAAGGGCAGCTGGGATATCCATCAGTTGATAGTACGGAAGAAGCTAATTACTGCAGAAAACTTACGATTGCCATCATTGTCCGCTGCGTGACGGGCGGTACGAAGCAAAGTTCGAACCACTTCAAGGATAGTTACAATAAGTGAGCCAAACGCGATAGAACCTAGCGAAAGGGTAGATGCACGGATAAATGCAGAAATAGTAGGGTGAGGGGGCATCTCTCCATATGGCCCACGAGGGCCAAAATAATACCATGCTATAATAAGTGGACTTCATTATGATACATTATTACTACGAATTTTGTTTTAAATACCTCCATAAGGACCACCAGCGAGTGTGGCAAGAGCTACATTCCCAATGACTTGGGAGGTCCATAGGTAGCTAAACAGTTCGAAGAAGATTAGGCCAGCCACCGTTCCACTAGAGCAGCTTGTGCCGGTAGAACAGGCTGTGGAACAATTAAACTGAGAATACAAATGTTTAGAATAGCAAACTTACATGGGTTTCCAGGCGTATACTTCGTATATCTAGGGTGTATTGGTCTCACATCATCAATATAAATTCAAACGATATACTCACGTTGCAATAGCAGTGAATGTAAACCATACGCTCATTGCTCCTTGAAGAAAAAGAGCGCAAAGCCCGACGACATAAACACTGATGTGATGTTTCGCAATATCCATAGTTACTTGGAGGAATAATGTGGCAAGCGGAATTCTGTGACGAAAGCCCCAGTAGGACAAGAGAGAAAACAGCGCGATAACTGTGAAAATAATGGCACCAGCTATTATAATATCATTATATATTTTGCATCAAAAATAAGAATATATTACTCACAATAGTAACGAATGATCCAGTAATAAACGCAGATGCCGATCTGAAAGGGAGGATGGTCAATATGTTGTAAAGGATGTTAAGCGAATGTAGAAATACGTTAAATGCAATAGACATCAATAATGTAACGTGCAGGATAATCTTCGTAAACGCGCGAACAAGCATCAAATAAAAGGCAGAAAAGACAAGAGCGGCAGCCACGACAAACAGTAGAAGGTAGACGGTATGCTGATCTAGGGTTATTGAGGTCCCAGTATTGGATCCATTCGTTCCACCACCGACACCACCACCCAATCCACCTTCTTGAACCCAGGTTCGAAGAACAATGGCGCTTAGTGCGATGAAGCCTAGAAACTGATGGATGATGGAGGTGTTAACATTAGCCGGCTTAAAACAGCATGCCAAGTGCGAACGACAAATCCACGCACCTGCAAAATGAAAAAGATAAGAAAAATAGGATCGTTAACTCGTTTCTTCTTGATTTCCATCGGTGCGCCATAAGCTTCATGTTGCTCTTTCTTGTAGTCGTTCCATTGGGGTTGAGACGGGTCTGCAAATGGCTGTTCCGGGGCATATGGCGCTGAACTGTTGGGTTGATACTGGCTCTGCGGTGGATAGCTATTAGGAGGCTGGTAGTTGTGGGACATGGTTGAAGACAGGGAGAAGGAACGCCCAACCTGTCTGTTTCCATGAATGTATGTCCGATCTTCATACCTACGTACCTACTACTGTTTGGCGCGCATTGGCAGTGGCACCGTACTTCTTGGTCCCAATACAACGTCCACCGATATCCACAACCCCTCACAAACTTTCAACATTTTTACTAGGAATATTCATAAAGTGAAACGGGCCTTTTAATACCTTTAAAAACCTGTCATGCCATTTTCTTCCTACTTACCAGGACCACAGACCTTGATAGCCACACTTTTCCATAGGATTAGCACTGGTTGCCAGTACCTATTGGTTCGCGCTGTCGCCCAAACCAGTCGTCGACGGAAACGGTTCGGTTAGTACGCGTTTTGTTTTGATCCGAAAGGGTTGCTTCCCATCGATAGCTCCTAAATGGGCAACTCCCGACTCGGAGTCGCTGATCTCGAGTGTATACTGGAGCTTATTCGTATTGGCTCTTTCGAAAACTTAAGGTCTGTACATGTTGAACATATCTCTCAACGAGACTAATACGCTAAATGCGGTTTCTACTTGCTGTCTTCTGTGACAAAGAGGTATCTTGTGTGTCGCAGAATCAACTTCTCCTCACTTAGTAGCCAAGTAAGTACCAAGTACTACTAACCATTATCACATAGATTCCGGTATCTTTATGGTCAGCTTGACCGTAACTGTGTCGACTCTCCTATGCCGGTCCCTCGCCTAGTCCAAGCTCATAGTAGACATTGATCCAAATATCAACCGCAATCTCCCCTACAAAGCCTTCACCTCTTGTTCTGTGCATTTTCTGTCGTATATTTTCTATTAGACACCATATGTGATGGCCGAGTTGCAGATAGGTTCTCACATTATAAAATCAATCATTGACGGATTTATCGGGTTTTCTTGCAGCTTTCTGCAAAAAGAGAGGATTATCACCAGAAAGCGACTTATCAAAGGCATTTAAAATTCTATCGGCATTTCTCATCTCATCTGAAGATACCCTGCAATACGTCTGTGAAAAAATCAAGCGGGTCTCTGGCGCGGCCTCTGTCACAAGTCTGGCATCTGACTTAGTACTACGGGAAGAATTCGAGCGTCATGTTCGTGATATTGCACCCTTGATGAAGCCAATGTCGCGAGGCGTTTACTTTATAAACATTGCCTAAACCAAGCAAGGGTCAGTACAGCACAACTGGCTGCGTAAAGGGCGCCCTCCACGAAATGTGCACTATCGCGTCTCACGGCACCTTTGGTGATTCTCGGGATTCTCGGTATGTTTCTCCGTTCTATTCTCGAATATGCCTTCAAGATCGTGTGCCGTCAATGGGAAGCTCTGGATTTCAGAAGAATCCTATAAAGATTAAATTATATTCTAGGTTCGGCAACAATATCCGATGACATTCTGTGAGTTTGATATCTGTCTATATCTATATTCTGGTCTTCTGAAGCAAATGAAACAATGGCTTCCAAAGAGAATGTTAGTGCGACCATATTTGGGTGAGACAGTCATTCATTCAATTTCATTCATTCAGTATTATTCTCCAGTAATTCTCTGTCCGATTCAAGTTGTATCAACCTCAAATGGCAATCAAGTATGCCTACTAGTAGCGAGCGGTTACATGACTCTGGGTAGAAATACAGCTGCATCACACGCCAATACGTCGCATATTTTTGTATAACTGACTATAGAAGCTTCAGCTAGACAGAATGTCAGTTGGAAGTGGGGCGGCATATAATCTTCACTGGGGGTATGCACATATATATTATTAGATTGATTGAAACCTAGTACGTTTTCCATTTCAACTTATCTATAGTATACTCATGTTTACGTAGATCTGATAGGCAACGTCATGCTGTACTATGCACGAGAAATTCAGAAATTCTGCCCTTAAAAATTTAAAGCTCGGCCAACTCTTGGCTAATATCAATGATATTTCCCACTTAACAGATGCATGTTATTGACACTGGGAACGAAGAATAGTGACAAATTTCCGCCGATACTGACAATGGGATCACCATCAGGTAATAATACTGGATGGGGTATAAAGAAGCATATTACGGTATTTCCGACCCTTACATTCAAATATCTAGGCACCAAATGATGATTTCGCCTCTTCAGTTGACAATCACTTTCTGGTATTACCAACTCTAGCTCTATTTTTTTTTTTTTTTTAGTATATTTACCAACTGTGCCAAATGTGAATGAAAGATTCATTAGGTTCGCCATGGTCCCGGTGCCAGTCTAGATAAAAAGATGAATGCGCCGTTCTAACGGCTCACATTCGAAGTTCAGAAGACGTCTGCCGACGTCAGAGACACACAAGGTTTGAACTTTATATGCCGCAAAGTACATTAAAGAAAATATAAATACATCAAAAAAAGCACTGTACAGCGATGAACATGCTTTAATAAATCAGATATCAAAACTGTCAAATCATGAGGTAACCTCAATGGTCGAATCCATATGCCAATCTGAGGATGGCGCATCATGGTTGGTATGTCCATTCGCGGTGGTTGTGTGATCGACCTCCCCATCAGCATCACCCTCTCCGTCAGCCTCTGTCCTGAACATAAACATAGGGTCCGCAACTTCCGCCATAGCTTCTTCGCGCTCCTCTGATTCCTCGGTGCTCAGTGGCGCATGAGACAGATTGATCACATCCCATTTATCAGTGTAGGCAATCTCTTGTTTCTGATCATGCATAGTTAGATATGAAACTCTGTGTAAGAATGAACATAACTTACGTTAACCCTACGCTTTTTGAGAGCGATCTTCCGCTCAATGTTTTTATAATATGCTCCTTTTGGTCGCCTGTCGAGCAAGCCTCCGTCGATAGTTCTGGATGGAGGTAATTGACCATCATCGAGAACAAGTAAAAATTCATTCGGCACATCCTGTTCTATTTTAACCGTCTCGTAATCACGGACCCAGTGGAAAGCCGTAGCCTGATAGAACATAAAAGATGGTGGATAAATATTGACGTAATTGAGATAGAGAAAACGTACCGAATCCTTAGATCTGTCCAAGAAACGACTATCTTTGAACAACGCCGCTGGTTCATCCTCCTTCGTGAGATAATATGCAAGGAAATGGTCTCCATCGGATTCCATAGGCCGTAGAACAGCGCAATCCAATCTGGGATCTTCCAACTAAAAAAAGAAGATAAGAATAACAAACATATGTGAAAAACATATCGGTCACATACGTCTGCAGGCCGTTCGCCTGGTCGCTCTGAGAACTTGAAAAGATCGTATGCGTTGGCCCAGATTTCCGCATCTGGCAAGATATCATAGGATTCGACAGCGACAACGTTAGGCTTATTAGGATGCTTAAGTTTTATGAGATCGATAGGCTGATTTTCGTACGGAAATGTGGCTTCAATGTCGCGTATTTGTGCGGCCCGAGACACGTCAATAGCCGCATCCTCAATGTGTTTACTGACAGATACGGTCAGTCACAACAGAAAGCAAAAGCAGAGATGACATACAGGTCCTGAGCAGATATCCTTTGAGACCCTTCTCGCGTAATATACTCCGTTTTCCGTAGCCAAGGAACGTAAGCAGTAGAGGAAGTAGTAGCAGATGGGGTACCAGGCTGCCCATTGGTTGATTGACCTGGCATCGAGTACATATCGGATACTAGAAATTGATCCTCAGGATCGAGCTCAGGCTTGTTCAGGCCGCTGGGGTTCAATGCTGCAAAGTTTGAACAAATGAGGTCCAAAGAACGTTCCTATGGAGCATACCAGACGTGTCCGCGTGCTCCTCCCATAAACACTCCCATCTACCTAGATCCAGAGGCATACCGCATTCTGCATCAACGACTATGGGTAATGGTGCTTCATAGGCAAGTTCCGCCGTAAATTCTGGTCGAGCATAGCGCGAAGGATTTGTGGGGATTTTGAGCAATTTCGGCGGGAACGGGGGTGGAGGGAGTGGGTTGTTATACCGTACCCGTACTAGTAAATCAAGTTTACTACTGTAAGCATGTTAGAACACTGTGCATAAACCTCTGTAGGAATTTCACCTCTTTCTTGATCCACTCATAGTGGTTGGTTGGCGGAGTGTCGGAGATGAATTTAGGTTCCGCTAATCTAATCTCTCCGATAACGCAATAACCCCGTGGCAGCTCTTGCACAGCATCTCTGACGACCTAAAGCTCACTTTCACCACTGCTGCTTTACTGTATCTGTTATTTGTGACGGAGACTAAGGAGGTAACTAAAGTAAGTTATATTAGGACACTAAGTAGCCTGCTGCTTGTCAGCTGCGGTCAAGCTGCGGCTCCTAATCTCTGCAACCCCGCTCTGTATTTATGTCATATTCCTTCGGCATTACTAACAATCGATCAGCTCGATACGACTACCATTTAATTTTCGCCCACTATGTCATCTATACCGACAGAAACAGAGCCTCAAAATCCGCTCACCAAGAAATTTACCGAGCCAGAATGGAAGGCATTGATAGACTTCAGGGTGTGTAGACTCAATCTTCAGGATTTTGCTGAGATTTGTAACTAATATAATCTTTTTAAAGGCCCAATTGCCTGAGATCTTCGCCGAAGCATTCCCAGACAAACCGGATGCCCGTACCACCCCCATCGCTATCTGGAACATCCCCATCCACCCTGACAAGTTCGAAGATGCGCGTGTCAGTGTCGTTCTTATGAAGTTCTTACGTGCCAGGTACGCCATATTACATCTTGCTATGGCCATTACCCAATCTCTTGTAGGAATCTTAACGTCCAAGAGGCACGCAACATGTTCGTTGAGACCTTGAGATGGCGTGACACATTTAAGCCAGAAGAGACCCTGAATGAGACCTTCCCGGAACAGCTATTTAACAATTTGGGACATGTTTTCGGCAAGGATAAGGAAGGCAGACCTGTTACGTACGGATTATTTCCTGTTTTATTATGCGCGGTTTTTTTTGCTGATATAGTTATCTTAAATTAGATACAACATATATGGCGGCAGCCAAGATTTAAAGGCTGTCTTTGGTGACGTTCCGCGATTCCTCAGGTAAATCTCAGGGAGGTCCATATTTGGAACAGGAATGCTCACTTCTCCCAAGATGGAGGGTATCTCTTATGGAAAAGGGTATCGCCCTTCTTGATTTCGAGACGATCGATCAGATGGTTCAGGTTCATGATTATGACGGTGTGAAACTGTCCGACCGCGATCAGAACTCGAAGAACGCTGCCTCAGAGTCTACGAGCATTTTTTCTGGCCACTATCCCGAGCTTTTGGTGAGCAGACCCCATTACACTCCTAACATTGAGTATTTAAATTTCCTACAGTATAAGAAGTTCTTTGTCAATATCTCCACGCTTCTTACTTGGATTTTCTGGCTCTTCAAACCTATAATCCCTTCGCAGACATTTGCCAAAATGTCCGTCATCGGCAGTGGTTCAGAAACCATCGGCAAGGAGTTATTGCCTTATATCGATGCTGATGAGCTCCCAGAGAGGTACGGCGGCAAGGCGAAGGGATGGTAGATCATTTACCTGAAGCAATTATACCACTCTGTCTTTCTAATCAACAGAGCAACGAAGTTTTTTTCGTAATGTGTAACCAATTGATACGCCATATGTTCGGACCGAGATCGCAATTTAAAGATTGACAGACTACTATTCTGATACACACCTGATCGTCGGCCATAAATAGTACTAAGCTGATGGGAAGACATAAAATTTGAAATTGAAAACAATGATTTCCGGTGGCACCGATGGCTAAACCTACCTTTGCTTTCGCCAATGGAAGACAGTCTTCGTCATCATAGATTCACATATATTCCAAAGCAATCAATCTGGCTCACTCGGCTAGTAGCCTCAACTTGAAGGCATCTGTACCCTGTGGAAAAATCCAGAATAAAAATAAAATAACTCTGTTTATAAAACTTTGTCAGTCAAAGTTAGTTAACACCTCAGAATTCGACATAAAAATGTCTCCTTACGTGACGTTTCGTGTTGTCACATACTATTTAGCCGATGTCAAGAACACGGCATCTGACTTTCCTCAAACTTGCCAAGAATGCCGTATACATAAATATGTATATATTTCCCAACATTCGCCCCTGCATCGTGATTTCGACCTCATCGAAGGCTCAAGTTTCAAATAATTTGAATTGGAGGCTTGATCCGCAGGATCGCACCCGCAAATTGGGTGCATTACCGCACGTCGAATGACAAAGATATTTTCTATGCTCGCAGTGGGACTCCGAACCCGCATGGAAGTCAAAGAACCTATTCTGTGCATAGTTAAGCCAGGATGGGGGTCGGGGGGATTAGTCTAAGTGACAGGATGCTGGCGCGTAAAACGGTAGACAAGTAATACCGTAAGAATATGTAACGCCCACCGATGCTTTACATAGGTATGAGTTACGTGTACTTACTAGTAACTGCGTCGATCTTGAACGACCACGTCAATTGTCTCAACGACATATTGTAGATTTTCGGACAGTTCGGGCTAAGTAAATACAAAGGGGATCATTTCCCAATAGTGCCCGAGCCTTATTTCCCCGAACTCAGCCACATCGGACTAATTTACGACGCTCGTCTTGATGCCGGATTGTGGCGTCAAGAAGTGGACGCGACCTCTACCACGAGGGCAGTGAAGCTTCGATCATCGAGCTGCCCGATCAGCATCAACATAAGGGATTCTAAAAGGTTCTAGGGGAAGAAGAAATGTAACATGAAGGCAAATGGAACTGGTCCTGGATATGAAAAATATGACAATCCAGATTGGTAATGCCAGGGGGTAGATCGCAAATTGACTGTATCTTCAAAAATCACCTAGGTTTGTGCCGTGACAGCTGTAACCAGTGCTTCAGCAATATCGTCCTGTAACAGGTCTTTGACGTCGCAGTCTTGATCAATGGCCCATTCATACGCGTCGACAAGGACAGTATCCGTTATAGGCACGAAGTGTTTGGCGAGGACCTGAATAATATTGCTTACGCGTGAAATGGCCGTTCGCGTGGGTGTATCAATAGCCTGTAACCATCGCGATAATTATTCGGAATATATTCTCCAATAAAAAATACGTACATCATTTTTATTCGAATAGACAGCTTCAGCATCGAACCCTGCTTCACCTTCTTGTTCTTGCTCCTTGACGTGTTTACTAACCCAGATATATCCATTCAGTCCCAAAATTAGATCTACGCCACAAGGCATAGCATAAAATTGAGATTTGAGTCGTCGAACGAGGATGGGTGGTACCGTGACGAGTTGACCATTGCGCAGCTTTTGAGGACGATCATTAAATTATGACGCTCGCTGCTGAAAGAGAGCCTGACTCACCTTTCCAAATTTCAATGTACGAGTATGTAATTGCATACTACCATCTGAGGAAACACCTTGAACTTCGGCCACCAAGAGGTCGCCCTCCTCAAAAAATGTTCGCATTTGCAGTTCATCACTTTCTAGTTTTCTTCGCTAGCTCCAAATTAGCTATCGGGTATGTGAAGTGGTAGTGACCGTCAAATTTGTACCTGAACTCCACCTGGAAGATTAACAGAGGCAAGATGGAGAGCTGCATCCTGGCGAGAATTAGCGTCCACTTTCCATTTTCGGGGTAACACCTAACGGAATTGGGAATTTCAGCGGTCCGCTCGCTCATAACAAAGGGGGGAGATGTTGAACCTCAGTGATCCTTCCAACTACAAGGTCCGCCATTTCGGGATTGTACCTATTGATGCATCATCAATCAGTGGTGATGGGCAGGATCCCCGAGCGGAGCTGAAGGCCATTTACCTCGTCTTGATTGCTCTTACAGAAACAAGCTTATTCACTCGGTCAATTGTGCCTGCTACAGAAGCTATAACCTATTTATTTACGCTTTTAATAACTTTTCCGATAGGATCTGAGGTGAGCCAGCACTGGCCTGGTCATTTTCAACGTATGTGCCATGCCCACTGAGACATAACATTACACATTCAGCGCGGCTCAATGAGAATATAAGAGTAACATACCGCATGAACGCTTGGGAGGAGGTCAAATTTTCACCGGGCGAGCTTATCTTGGAGAAAACAGCATCTTCGTCATCGTCATCGAGGTCCATGGATATGTCGGGTTCGACATCAGGATGATGTTTCGTGGATGTAGGAAAATGCTCTGTACGAATGGGAAATGAAGCTACTTTGAACATTAGAACGGCTGCTGAACTTTGAGGACAGGGAAAATGGAGGTGCGAGCTGGAGTTGGATGTCGGAGGATCAAGTTTGGCGCGTGTGACAAGCGTGACAACACGTGAAGCGCGAGCATCGCATCAAATGAAATTGATCCATGTATTGCTTTTTTCGGCCAACCCTGACTTAGCTTACGATCCGGAGTTCCATTTGAGCTCCTGGACTAGCTAAGTAACGAATGGTCATACTTAGCTAAAACCATCATATGGAGATACAAAGTATAAGGGGAATGCAAAGTAAGCACTTCACCGCCGCTCACCGCTATTCTAAGTAAAAAACGGTCATCGTTCTCCGACCCCAATACCCGACTCCAGGGTCCGCGTGTCCGTGTTGCGCCACACCCGTACAATAGATAATATAATTACTCTTGAATGAAGAGAAGCAGTGGACGTGTGATGGAAAATCGAAAACGCGAAGAAAAATGCTGGGTATGCGGCTACATAGGTGAGATGGAGGGGGAATGGAACATGCTAAAATAATATACGAAGTACGAAATAGCGATCTATTTGAATCCAAGGAAATAGGCCGAAAGCGCCGGCAGATCATTGAGCGACGCCTCGGTGTAGCTCTGGCGTCGCGACCCCGAGAACTTGAGTACCACGACTGGACCGCTCCATGGACGCGGAGCCTGCCCCGAGGTAATGCGAAATATCGAACGATTCACAGGAGAACCCCTTGACAATGTTTCTGAGTCGTACCAGACTTGTAGCGGAAATCGCAAAGGTTCTTGGTTGAGGCCTTGCGTAAGGGTGAGGCTACCAAGTCGCCCACTGCTATTGGGGAACAGTGCTTGGATGAGGGGGTTGGGACAAGGCCCTAGAGACATGTCCACGGGAGGCATACATTCAACTGTTACCAGGCGAGGTTTTTCTTCCTGTATTGGGAAGTATATGGCGGTGACACTAATGACTTGGTTTGGGGTCTGTGCCATAGCAAAAGTATGTCGACTTGGGTCGCCGCCGGCAGGTCGACACTCGTTCCTGTGCCGGGACCAGTCCTGCGCGAACAGATAGGTAAGGCTGGCTCGACACGAGAGGAATAAAAACGTACACTTGACAGGTGTTGAGAACTGCAATACCATACTCTTTGGCAGCGACTACACCAATAGGCAGTTGGCTCGCCGCACACGGCACACAGAGGTTTTGTGTCTTCATAGGACGAGGATGACATTAGGGAGAAGGAATAATAAGGTAGAGGATTATATAGGGATAAGGAAGGAGCGGAAATACCAGCGAAGTTGGGCTGTTAAGGGAGCAGAGGCACGTGAAGATGGCTATATATCCTGTACTCATTAAGGCCCAGAAGAAAATACGCCGGATCCGGCCTCCCTGAGTCGAGTTCCACGGCTTGGGCGCAGATTGCAGGAGTTTCCAGGCGAGGTACCTAACCCAAAACGTCCGCCCATTCCTCTGATCCGTCCGCATAAAGTTCGTCAACAACACAGGTCGTCAACGCAGCAGATGACGGCACCTGAGATCTAGCAGACGTCAGCTCCGGTAGATTCCTACGTCCGTATTGAGCAGTCAACGCCAACGATCCTGCCGTTTGGGGTACGGAGGTACTTTGCCAGGATACTTTCCTGAATAGCCGTCGTCGCCCAGCTCCAATATCCTCGCTAGATATCATAGTCATGTATTTTGGGTATTCCTTAGATATATCAGGGCTTGGCGTCAGGTATTGATCCCCAAGTATCCTACAGGGTGCTTATCATCTACCGCACTTGCTGCTTTGCTGGCCCGCCGACTCGATGAATCCCTTAATTCGTGCCAATGTTGAGGTCTATGAAGTTTTCGATCCGCACCCCATCTTTTACAGAATTCAAATATTCCGTGCTGATGAAATGAACGCTTCTCTTCTGCCTGGTCATCCTTCGCGCGCCAAATCTTCGCGCGCCGCACGCCGTGACTGTCACGCTCGACCTGCCTGTCGCCACAACCAACGATGTCGGACAACGATGATATGAATATTGATGAGGGTGCGTTAATAACTCCTCAGTATCCAGATCCGTCTAAAGGTCTTCTCCTTCAGGTAGCGGTGTCGTCAGACGACGCGGGCGAGGACACCGGAACAACGGTGGTGAGTTTCCAGTATCCAGTGTAGAACCCATGCCGACCTTCGCGTTTCGATTCAGGAGGAGACGATGCAATGGCATTGGATGCGGACGCAACGTATGACAGACTCGAACCTGTCGCTGCCGGAGATGGGAAGGCTGCCAGATGTGAGTGTTTCGTGCTGGCGTACCCTGAGCCATTTGCTGACATTTTCTCTGCTTTCAGCCGTAGAAGGGTGGATTGTGATGGTTACGAATGTACATGAAGAGGCATCGGAGGAAGACCTTCAGGATCGCTTTGGCGAATACGGTGAAATCAAGAACTTGCACTTGAATCTTGACCGCAGAACGGGATTCGTAAAGGTTTGTCCATTCTATCCGGTGACGCTTCGTTCTTTAACAAGCTTGGAATGCTAGGGTTATGCTCTTGTCGAATACGAAACATACGACGAGGCCAAAACCGCGATCGAGAAGGCCTCAGGGACGCCGTTGCTAGAGCAGGAGCTTCAGTGCGACTTTGCCTTTGTCCGACCACTGCCTGGAGGACCGAAGGGACGTGGCCGCCCTCGAGGACGTAGTGCAAGTCCGGGCAGAAGATGATTTACATACCGTTGATGCCATACACACAGCTTCAAGTGACATGTCGGTCCTAATGGGCCATGGCGAAAACACGCCCATCAGAGTGCCCTTTGTATATCTGATCAGGCGAACTCTATTCAATGCTCTCATAAGTAGTATAAAATCGCTGTCCTTATATTTTGTAGCCGTTGCTTTGTCTGCAGTTTGTACATGTTGAGAGCAGTGTCCTCCTGTTATACACTTTCCCACGCTTTGTTTGCGAACGCGTCTTGTCTCTGACAGTTGTGCTCTAGCTATCTAGTACCTAAACCGCGCTCAGAAAGAATGGCCAAGTCATCACAGCCCATGGAAATCATTGAAGACAGCGAGGAGGAGCGAGTCCAATCTAACAAGAAGAGCACAAGGTCAGGCAAGGCCGCAAGCGCGGACAAGGAGACTGTTGAAAAAGATGCCACTGAGGAAGAATCTGAAGAGGAATACGAAATTGAATCCATTGTCGACGCGAGAAATAACATGTTCCCTGGTGTACGTGTCTTTCGCGGCCCTTCTGGCGCATCCACCATCGCCCATACTGATGTTGAGCCTTTATCTGAATAGCATAAGATGGGATACCTGGTGAAGTGGAAGGGATACGATGAAGATCAGAACTCTTGGGTCGACGAAGCAGATGCAGAGTGAGTGATATTGCGACGTGGCTCGAACTTTAGCTCATGCAGGTGTCCTGCAGAAATGCAAAAGAGTTGATTGATGAGTTCTGGGCGCGACGTCGAAAGGAGCTGAAAGACAAGAAAACAAAAGGACGCCCGCGCAAATCCAATGCACGTGAAGTAAGCCAAGGGCAAGATGATAAGAGCTCTTCGACCTCGAACAAGCGCAAGAAGAGCACCGGTGGTCGGAAATCAAAATCCGCGCAGGTGGATGATGACGAAGAAGTGGAGAAGACGAAGGATGATAGTGACGAAGAACAAGAACAAGAAGTAGAGAAACCCCGGGCCAAAAAGGCAAAGACAGCTTCCCAAGTAACCAAGCCTAAATCGCGTGCTCGCAGCGAAAGTACAGAGGCCGATGCGATGGAGGTGGATAACGGCACTGCAGACTACGTGCAACCTCCGAAAGAGTTGCTCAAAACCAAAAACTGGGAGGGTCAAATTAAGAGTATCGATACAATCGAAAAGGTCGAGGGGAATCTCACTGTTTTCTTCACGCTGTACGCAACTGGTTTCTTCCGGTGTCCTTTATTTCTCGGATCTTACATAATTTTTACAGTAAAAATGGTAGCAAGATACTCGAAAAGTCGCAAATTTGCGCGAAATATTTCCCACAGAAAGCAAGTCTCCCTTATTCTCCAATCCTATTTCCCTGCTGACTTTTCCACGACAGCTTATTAGTTTCTATGAATCAAATCTCCGATGGAGGGAAACTGAAACTACCCCAAGTTCATAATCCTCTTTCCTCTTTCCCCTTTCCCCTTCAGAATTCAGTGTCGGTCAGTTTCACGTGTGTAACTTCACTGTTTTGTATATTTGTTTGGTTTTATATCTTCAATGCTACCTTTTCCACGAGTTTCATGCGTAACAGTATAATCTTAATGGAATAGCGTTGACACAGCTTGAATATCTGGATATCTGGTCGAATAATCTCGTATGCAAGAACATAGTAATGCGAATCACCTGGGATACTTCATCAGAATCTCCGTATTCCAGGATCTCTTAGCCGGTGAGCTACTCTTCTAGGATTCAAACTTTATTTGCGTCGCTTTCATCACATAAAGCACCACGCGCATCAGAGAGCAACAGCTTGGATGGGAGCTCACCAGAAGTTGGTCCTCCTGTAACATGATTAGCGCGACGAATGTCAATTATTGTTGGTCACACTGCCACCAGGGCCGGTGATACATTCGGTTTATTCGCCATCCCCGGAATGACCCTCCAACTGACTAGATTGTGTGCAGATCTTGGTCAATACTTAGACTGCGTCCTTGATCTCGATAGATGGATTTCAAGCTTTACTGTTGGCCTCGGCAATCCTGGGAAATCGCGGGCTCACATGTATTACTGTTAGAGGCAGGTTTAGTGGGCTGAACACTTGGCTTAGCCACATAGGACACATATGGGATGTAGTATATAAGTGTTATGATTAAGACCTTGGATGGAAACTATGACGAGTCTATACGATCATATGCTGTTGAGCCTTCGTGTGCAAAGCAATTCCGACATTCCGATAGGGTCACAGGACGATTTGCAGTCAAATTTTGTACCTATTAAATTTCCAAGGGATTCATACCTGATCAGACAAACCTGTTATGGTATCAACAGCCCTAGAAATAAGCACTGAACGTGGAGTGCTTACTGATTTATCTAAACCTGGATTACTGTGTCCGGAAGGCCTGACGGGGTTACTTTTATCTCCACTTGCTTTAGCGTTTCTAAACATTTCTAAACGAAAGCCGTTAATGGATTGCTGTTTGGGGGAGTAAAGGTTCCGCTATATTCCGCATCTGCGGCCTACCAGCCGCAGCGCGCCAGTTTGATCGGCCGCAGCCCATCCAAAGTCTCCGATTGCAAACATTCTAATTATTTATTTCTTCAGAAATAAAATTAAGAGAAATTTCTTGGAATGAAGGAGAAATACTCTGGACAAGGTCAGTTTTGTATCTTCAAGGTGGTGGAAGTGGCGGCGGCGGGATAGCTCGCTTACGGGATTCTGGTGGCGGGTCACATGATCTCGATCATCCTGGTCTCAGCGAAAGCGCATAGCTCAAAGTTCCCAGCCCATGGACGACCCATGGGCTAGTAATGCTTGGTCAACAGCATCTACTGAAGAACAATATACATCAACAAAATCTCCAGAACCCCAAAAGTGGAACGCGTTCGAAAGAGATGCTGATGAAGAGACCGCAGATGTTGCTGCGCCTACGTGGGCTACCGCAAGCGTTGAGCCTGTGTGGGATGATGGGATGGGTCTCTGGAACTCGAGTACTTCAGACATGGATGTGTGGAATGCGAGTGTGCCTGATGTGACACCTGAAGAGCCAGAAGAGCAGAGAGAGTTGGAAGAACCAGAACGGCAGCTGGAATACCTAGCCACCGACACCGTTGAACAGGAGCCTGAAGATACCGGTGCACAAACACCAACGCAGATATTACCCACTCCACCTCGGTCGCCCCTTCCAATTTCAGCAAACCTGCTGTCTAATCCAGTTGAAGCAGAGGAAGCCCCAGAGCCGGAAATTGCAGCACCACCAAGTCCGGACCCCTTTGGTTCTTTCGAATCTGCGGAACTTACTGTTCAAGAACCGGCCGATGAATATGTTGCAGCATGGTCACCGATTTCACCAGGATTTGCTCTTGAAGAGACCGAAGAACCGTGGGGAAATGCTTGGGAAGCAGAGAGAGACGAGGATACTGAGGAGTCCAACGAGCAAGCTGATGAGTGGGAGGCCGCACAAGAAGCAAAACGACGGCGTGACCGCAAAGTTGTATGTGTTCAAACTGATCTTTTTAAAATGACGTTCAGAACTTATGTATCCAAAGCCGCCAGAGTTGCTTCAATCGATCTTAGACCAATGGGAGAAAGTTTCCGAAGAGGTATATGGCAAACATGATCCCATTCCTCCAGAATTCAGCTGGAGAAAAGGTCTGGATAATGTCGAAGGATTGTACGTGTCAGTGTTACATTGGAATATGGTTTGTTAATCAATCACCCTATAGATTCGATTTGGTCGAGAGATTCCTTCCCCCGCCTTCATATCCTCCTCCGACACCATTATCCAAAAGCATGTTGGCCAAATCCGTCAAGGAAACCCTGCGACTTACGAGATCCTTTGGCTTGACCCAATCTAGTCCGATGTCCCGCCTTTATGCCTCGAAAGGCTCTATGGAATGGGAGCAATCAGTCAGATCCCAGAAACATTCTGCCAAAGACGAATGGGGCTGGGACCTTAAACATGGTCATGAAGAAATACCAGAACATGATTCTTCGACAGAGAAGAAGACGACTAGTTTCTTATCATTCTGGGGAAGAAAGCCTTCGTCTACTCCGTCTATCAATTCTTCTGCTATTACGATTGCTTCTCCCTCCCTTGCATCTACGACACCTTCTGTCCCTGAGTCACCACTGAAGCCATCTTCTAAAGCATCGTCACCGGCGACATCCGCCAGACCCAGCGTGGATATCTCGACACCGATTTCAGTCACTAAACCGACGACACCAACGACGCCGCAAATCACAGTAGCGTCAACTCCCTCAATCAATGAAGCAGCGTCAGCCACACCCGAATCTCCTTCGGTTCAACCATCTGCCGTGTCTCGTTTCTGGAGCAGATTCTCAAAGAGATCTTCCACAGTAGCGCCTACTGCATCAACAGACAAGGAAAAGGAAAAGGAGAGACGCTCCTCCCTCCAGGTGGCATTGTCAGCGAATGATATTTCATTTTTATCTGACATTGTCCCTGCTGGCACACCCGCAAAGTCTCACCAGACAGTGCCATCTCTGAGTTCCTTGGAATCAATGCTGTCAAGTTCATCTACAGCCGGTTCGAGCAAACTCCCTCCCCCTCTGGCACCTCCCCCACGGCCATCTGCCCTTCCGTCTCTAACAACAAAGGAGTCTGGTAGCGCTAGATCGAGCTCTAGTTTCGATCGAGCGATGGCGGATGCGCAATTAATGGATGCCCTAGACGCAGTAGGTCTTGGTATCGGCGGGGAGACCGGTTATACGCCAGTCTCATTCGATCTTTTGGATTCCCCGATGGAAACACCTTCCGTTCCTATCCACACTATCCCGCCATTACCAATTTCTCCCCCTCCGCCTTCACAGCGGCAATCTATACCAGCTATTCCCCTTAATAGTGCCCTGCCTAGCGCGAGGCCAAGGTCTGCTATACCAAGCTTAGCACCATCATTACCCTCTCCGTTGCAGCCACCTCCAGGTTCTTTGTTGGGATTACCTAACGACTCCTCATCACAGAGGGACTTCTCAGCTGACTTATTATCTCTTTCGTCTTTATCGTCTTCCACCCCGCCGCCGGCTATCCAACCATCAGCCGGGGCTATACAACCACCGGCCGCCCGCGTCGATAATCCGCTCCCGCCAACCCCGCAAACTGTCGCAGATGATTTTGATGACTTCGCAGATTTCATTTCTGGGCCATCATTATCTTCAAACCCTGACCCGCCATCAACCCAGGCATTCCCTCATCAGACTCCTACAATTCCAGCCTCATCCTCCCCCTTCGGCGCGTTGGGTGCACACAGTGCTAAGGCTCCCCATCAGTCTCCGTTGAGCACTCTATCAACGCCATCACCAACAATGCAAATTCAGGGCCTATTATCCCAACCCGATAATTCTGAGTTTGGTGACTTCGGCGACTTTATGTCGACCCCGCCGCCGGTGCTAGTTTCAAATCGTTCGAGGAATTCAATGCCGACGGCCATTCCAACTTTGGCGCCTCCCCCTGCCTCATCAAAGTCTTCCGTGTCCAAAACATCGCGTTTGGCCCCGATAGACTCCATGGCGGGTTTGGTAACGCTCGCATCGAACAAAGTGGGGCGATGGCCTGCACCTCCTTCGCCGGGTTTACCACGCCTACAACTTCCCCCTGGACCGGCTGGTAACAATAGAAATAGTAGTCTTGTACCTTCGCAACACCCTTCTTTCGACCTTTTTGGAGATGATTTTGTAACACACGGCGCTCGACATAATGGTTCTGATGGTTCTAGTCATTCAGGACCCACCGCTCCTACTGATTTCTCTGCTGTTCAGCAGAGTGCTCCGTCAGCATCAACCCCCGCATTTAACTTCACGACTTTGGCTGCCTCTCCAACGTTGCAGTCATTTTCATCGCAACCATTTTCGTCGCAGCCGTCTAGGACCCCCACGCCATTGGGAGCCATTTTGTCACCGCAAACGACTGGGAAAGGCTCAAGTGGGGCAGGAACAAAATCCGGTCTTTCGGCGCAGGATTTGTCATTTTTCGAAGGATTATAGTGTTTTATAATTTATCCTTTATTGTACTCATGACCATTGATGTTTCATTGTATATACTGCATGTCTCGTTGCATTTAGTAGAGGATGGCCACGTATATCATCAATCAGTTCTTTCGATGAAATTCGAGTCCCCTTGTTACTCCGGGAGAAGTTCTTACTATGATCTGATCGTAGAACTCCACCGATCATTGGAAGACTTCCCCAAGTCCAACGTAAGGGATTGAGTAGGGTTAACGTCTTTATAATAGGTATCCCGAAACACTAGGAATAGGAATAAATACAGGGGAATATGGGCTGAACATTTGAAAACAAAACGAAAATAGAAAGCGATATACGGACATACCATATGGCGTATTTTAGGAATAAAAAAATACAGTCTGTATAAGATTTGCCAATGCTATGCTTGATTATGCGGTTGAGCGGACTCCATTTGAATCGGCTTCTTCAAAAACCAAGAGTCTGTATCCCTCCTGGTCGGAAATGGTCCATCAGCCCGAAGTCATTCCCAAAAGCGGATCCTAAACAAGAAACGAATTACGTACCCTCTCTCACCCCTCCCTGTGCTCAAGTCAACGCAAGCATAGATCTCGTAACCACACCCTACTAGACCATCTAATATATCGAGAAGCAGGACGCGAGTTTTCACGGCTATCTCTCCTCGGGCATACCATGGACGACTGAGTAGTTGCCGGTATCATTCCCTATCTATCTCACTTTAAATAACGGAATATCTGCTTACCCAAATAGTTTGAATTCATAAGCCAAATGGTCAATTTTTCCATTCTTCATCTTGAACCGTTTGTCCTAACAGCACACGAATGGTATTAAGCGCTTCAGGTGGAATGTCTTCGGACATGATGCGAATCCTATCTCCTTGATTAAAGGATACTGATATAAATTCGGATGGAGAAGGGAGAGGTCCTTCACGAAAAATTAGAGAGTCTTTATCCATCTATCGTACCGTGTGTATGAATTAGTGCCCTTATAATCGTAAGAATTAAAGGCGAAGTGAGTCTACCAGTTTTTTGGAGATGTCTACGGACATAACTAATTGCCATCCTTGGTGGTATAGGATCGCTAACACGGCCATGCTAAAAATGATGAGAATTAGTTAGATAATATCTTCTTATTGCTTGCTCACGAACATTACAAGGCGAGAGCCTATACCTTCAATACCTACTCCATCCCATGGATTACCTATATAGTCCCAGATACAGCTCAAATGCGCGTTCTTTCAAATGCAACCTTACCGTGTAGTTTAAATTCGTGCGTATTGGCATAGCTGCCGCGGAATTGTTAGAAATTGAGGCTCTCGGCTAAAGCAAGCATTCTGCGCTCACCCTCTTTCACTTTGAATACCTCGAAGCCATTTTCGCTCTAATACAACTCTAATACGATCCACAACATGGGGAGGAAAGCGAATTAACCTCAGTCGATCTGACATATTTCTGCAAAGCAGTGATCAGATGAGCAAATTAATCAAGAAATAAGGTAAGACTAACAATGTAATACATGCATGATTGGCCAAGTGAGGGTTGGATCCAGTTAATATACGAACTGAGGTTTCAAAGTCTTCCACTGCTCGCGGCATGATTCAAGAATCAAAGTCGAGGAGTTCAAAGACGACGTCATGCTCCAAGGAACGGGATCAAACGCGTGTGATCGGTTCCACGTGACTGTCAAATACGTTCTGTCACGCGCATATCTAATCTCTTCGGCAGTTCTCAGGCTCCTCGTAAACACGGCCAACTGTGTCTCCATTGACCATGGAGAAAGCGTCAGAACTCCCTATGCAGGTGTCGGTGCATGATAAGTCAAGGACTGATAGGAAACGTTATGGAGGATACAAGATCTATTGGATCATGGTTTTGGTGAACCTGGGCGTTTTACTGTACTGCAAACGCGCTCAAATTTGCCATTGGAGTATGTCTTTATATCAAATTACTCGTCTATATCACTGAGTGTATTTCATAGAGAGTTCTCTACCGACCCCTGGGATAAACTGGTCGCCTTGTGGAGACAATATCGACTGCGGTCACCTCACGTACGTTCTCCAAGGAGAAATACGGAAAACGCTCGTATAACCTCGCTCTTAGAGTCCCTTTGGATTACCATAATTTAAGCTCCGGTGTTGCAAACCTCGCTGTTGCCCGTTATCGTGCCACTAACACGACTGCTCGATTGGGCACTATCTTTGCCAACCCCGGTGGGCCTGGAGGCAGGTGCGTTAGCTCGGAGAAAGTTCACTAATTAAATTATAGTGATAATTAATATTATATTTTACAGTGGTTTAAGTTTTATTTATCGCGCCGGAGCTCGTCTATCAGGTTCTGTGGATGGTAGATACGATATTGTGGGTTTCATCTCAAGATACTTTCGCTTCACACAATAATCCCGCAGCCAGGTTAGCTGGGATCCTCGTGGGATTAACAAGACGACGTACGTGCTTATGCTGCTTAGGAAGCATCACATGTTGGCTGATTCATAAGCTTTGACAGTCCAAGAGTAGAATGTTTCGACTCGCAAACTGACCAAGATCTATACTACTTTCACACCGTTCAAGAAACCGGTTTAGAGTTTAGGAATGCATCGGATCCCGTTGACCTTGCGGTGTTTACGGCTAATGTCAGAAGAGCAGATGCTAGAAACGCAGCCTTGGCACAACGATGCCATGAAACTTCGGGCGAGATCCTCAAGCACGTTGGAACAGCAACTGTTGTCCGCGACCTCGAGTATCTAAGTCGTGTCCTTGAAGGCGAAGACACACCTGTTAATTTCTGGGGGTTCTCTTATGGTACTATTGTGGGCAGTTATTTTGTCAACATGTGAGTGCTATTTTTAGGTCGATTGAATAATGCTGTTACCTCGTCTGTCCCTACTGTTTAGGTTCCCAAGCCGTGTTGGTCGGGTGATTATTGATGGCGTTGTCGTAAGAATTATCCATGCATATCTCCTTAATCCGCGCTAATCCTCCTATCTAGGACCCCGTCCTCTGGTCGTCATCGTATTCTGCGGAATGGTACAAATGTAAGAGGCCAAACAACCTCATCTTTCACAATTAATTGAGTTGCATCACATCACTAGATGATTTCGTAGATACGGACAAGGCATTCGAACACTTCGTTACTGCTTGTCAGGAGGTTGATCTTCCATTTTCCATTCAGATTGGCTTTATCATCTAACTCCACCTAATTCAGGCTGGTCCCGCTCGGTGTGATCTGGCCACCGACAAATCAAGTGCAAAGTCTATCGCCTCACGGGTAGATAAACTATTGGCAGATCTCTACAGCTATCCTCTTCCGGTACCTCATGCGAAAAGACCCGGTGTTCTCACCTCCGGCATACTCCGAGGTTAGATGGAAGATCGCCCTCTTGCGATAGTAACTGAGATTTCCATTTCAGGTATCCTCTTCAGCGGCATGTATGCGCCTCGTAACTGGCCCCAGCTTGCCAAGGACCTCGCATTGGCCATTGCCGCCAACGGGACTGCTCTGTTGAACACTGCTCAACGCGATCTCGAGTTGGACCTATTTGTGAAACCTCAAACTGCCCAAGCCATTACTGCTGTTACATGTGTCGATACACCCGCTTTTCCGGAGGATATGTCAACCGATGATGCCGTGCAGAAATACGTGGATGAAGTTGTTGCTGCATATGAAGGAACCACTAAAAGATTTGCCGCCACTGATCTGGATTTGTGCCACCATTGGAAGGTGAGAGAGACGGAGAGGTTTACAGGGCCATTTAATCATTCACTGGCTAATCCGATCTTGATTATTGGCAATACTGTGAGTTGAAACCCGTCGAACAAAGGATCTATATCCAACACTCACTTCCGTGCTGCGCTTTCTTAGGGCGACGTAAGTTACGCTTTATGGAGATTTTATTTTCTCTAATGTTGGCACAGCCAATCACACCTGTCGTTAATGCCAAGGCGGTCAACAAGCTACTGGTCAACGACTCCCGTCTCATCATCCAGGATGGCTCAGGTGTATGTGTCGGATTATTCTTATTCTTTTTTATTCAATACTTATTCCATGACGGGCTATCTGATATAGCATTGCTCTTCTGCCATGGCTTCCCTTTGTACAGGTCGAGTAATTCGGGGATATTGGCTCAATGACGAACTTCCGCCCAATGGAATTGTCTGCCCCACTAGCGAAACTCTTTTCCCGCCTGACAACTCAACAAGCACCACGGCTTGGGTTTCCGGTGAGATCACAAACGCAGAGGATATGAGGATTTTGGAGCTTTTCAAGAAATTAGGAGAAGAGATGCAGCCGTTTTTGTTGAATAGTAGAAGGTAAGAAGGTTGATATACCTTTGTAGCATTTTGTGAAAGATACCATATGCCCAATGCAATACCTTCATTACACAACCGAGAGTTTTCACCGACAAAACGACAAGGTCACCTATTCTGATTATTTACAAGAATATTTCTCATGCGAAAGTAACTAATTTAATGCTAAAATAACGGATACAGTGAATCATGCATGTGACAATGGTATACTTATGTTAACAAACAGATCTTCCATGCTCTTGTCCAACTTTATCTCTACGATGCCGAACTCTATCGATCGAGCAGACCGCCGTCGCTCGTCTCGGCGGCATCCATTGTTTCTTCTTCCTCCAACCTCCCCTTCCCCTTGTCCTTAGGTACTGGTTCAAGGTTACGCAGCCGTAACTCCACGAGGAATTCCTTGTCCCTAATACTCTGAGTCCACTTCTCCATTACTCCGGTTAAACTCAAGGCAAATTGGCATGTGCCCACGACGACAAATATAGCTGGATAGACCAGTCGGTCTGCAAGAGAAAAGGCAATTGTTACCGGGATGTTTTTGAATAAATATATAGATATGGAGCTTACTGATATCTTCGAGCTTCATTGAAAAGACAAAGACCTTTGAAGCTCCGTAGACCAGCAAAGGTGGGAGAGCAATCATGCCGATGATACCAGAGACAGCAGGAATTATGAAATCCTTAGTTGCAGCCCAAGGATCAGGTCTACGCCAACCATTTCTACGGATCTACGAAAACGCTCGGTAAGTGCTAGTGCTACACAATGAGTTAGAAATAAAGCATACCGCAGCCAAACCACCAGTCACATCAGTTCCAGGACGAGGTCTGTGTACCTTCATCATGATCTTCGCTATAATCAAGCCAGTTGCCCATGATTCGAATATGTGGATGGTAGGGGTGAACCCTGGATTCACCAGAGACCGTATAGGAATGACAAGATAGAGGTCAGCCGCCATAGAGAGTAAGGTTGGAATAACAAAGCCCAGCCAAAAGATCATCCAAAGGATTTTTGAGAAATATACCGTGACCCGCTTGAAGAGGAAAAGAAGCCAGCTGGCGCGAACTCTGGTATCACTTGGCAGACCCGCCTCCACAGCATCACGCCCGCTCAGGTGTCTCAGACGGCGGATGCGGACCTTGATGAAGAGATTGCCGATTAACCACGACCACCATACCAGATAAAACCCTATGATAAAAGAGTACCCATCGTGCAGTTCACGCGGAGTAAATAATCTGAAAACAGCGCGACCCGCGAAGACTGGTACGGCGATGGCAGAAAATAGAGCGACCGATCCGGTGACCCAGAAGAAACTGATGAAGAGCAATATGCGTCGTATGAAATTCGGCGGGATGTATACGACCGCATAGTCGTTCGCTGGATCGCGATGAGACTTGATTGCTTCAGCATCTTGGGCTTCCTTCAATATCTTGCCACGATCACTCAGCGGAACACCATTTTCATCCACTTGAATCATTGCAGGCTGATCCCTAAGGAATGCAATATTGTCTCCGGCAGGTACCCTGCGGAAACCACCGTCTCGTGGCGGTACAATGACAGGAGAATCATCCTTATGCCAGGGCAAATATGACTTCCATGAGCGTTGCGGAGTGAATTCTTCATCTGGATGACGATCGCCAAACATGTACGATGTAAGGCGAAGTTGTCGCGCCGAGAATTTCCACCATAATGCCAACAGCTTCTTGAGAGGTTTCCTTGGTCGGAAGTATCGCAGCGTAGAAGGCAAAATCAAGTGGATAAAGAGCAGGTCTATCGGAATCTCGGACAGTGGCTCTCTGGGAGATCTTGAGTTCCTGAGCAAACGGTCTAAGAATTGTAGCACGTACCGCATCTTCCATCGTAAAGGAAATGCATATGGGAAAATCGTAGCCAACGCTAATAATACTTGACCAACGCCAAAGAATATCACAACGCCGTACATGATAGCACTTAACCCAAGTTTGCGTAACTGTGCGAATGTCGGACGGTCCAGAATGTCACGGATAGGGTGGAAAGTGGGATCTTGAGGATCTTTGATGAACCACATACATCCCGGTCGTAATAATTCCCTGCAAGTGGCCAGCATAATGGCGAATTGGTACATAAACATTGTACCTGCCAGCGTCTAAGAAAGTCATATCTCTCAATAAGCTAGATTCACTTACCTATCAACCAATGATAGAATGAAGCCGTAACAGGCGCGCGAGCGAAGAAAGCAAGACGCGTTTCTAGAGATGCCTCGGGGAACAGGCGAAGTGTGCTGTAATCTAGCATAATCCCACATCCGAAAGGGAATACAACAAGTTCGACGATGATGAAAAGAGCAACCTGTAACCACATAGCATTAGCTTAAGTACGTAGAAAAAATATTCTGTCTTACCTTCATGACAATCATCTGTTGCTTAATGGCACTCCTGACAGCCCTTCCAGCCGTTTTGACGTTACCGACAGTAAATGTGTTGAGATACAATGCAGCCAAGAAACCGGCAATACTGTATCCCAAGATAACAGCCCAAACTCGTGCGGCATTACCATCGCTTTCCGCCAATTCCTTCCATTGGTAAAGGAACGAAGCGAGATGGAGACGAACTTGCTTCCCAATAGCTGCAAATAAGTCTTCCGCGTAAGCAAACATCCAGTGATCTGCTAAGGATGGAGGCGGTGCCCTGGTAATGGGAACAGGAGGAGCACGAGAAAGGCGAGCGATAGAGGCGACATAATTGCTCATGGATATCCAAACTGACGATGGTACAGGAGGCGGTGGTGCGGCTTTCTGAGAAAGGCCGAATAACGTGGCAATACGGGCAGAATCGAAATATTGTGATACGGATTTCAACCAGTTGCTTGATTCCACGTTCTTGGCAACATTCTCGACAACAGGATGTGTCACTTTAAAGAAGCCAAACTGCTTGATGAAGTCAAGGCCGGCGAGACACCACTTAAGAATGATGAGAGAAAGCCAACGCATACTATAAATTGCGGCATCGACTGTGGGATCCGTGATAAGCCTAACCGCACGGATAGGCAAGTGCAGGATTTGCAAGGCTCTTCGAGGCTCCAACTAGCACGAATTTCAACAGTATACCAAATAAAACGAATGAAATGCGTACTGTCAACAACGCAACCGTTTTGCCAAGCGTGAAAGGCAACCAAATGCCACCTCCGATTGTCACAGTGAGAATAAAGAACATAAGAGAAGCCTAAAAAGACTGAAATTAATCTCAAACAAACGAGAAAGTTCATATATGACTCACATTCTGGAAAACAGCAAAGATGGGTCCACGTAAACCGACAGCTAAAGTACGGTTAGTGGCATTTTTCAAGCACTCTCCAGACTCTATCATACCTTCCATGGCACCATCCAAATCTTCATCAAGGTTTTGATCTCTTTCCTCGTCATCAATGTCCTGTTCAGCTGGTTCTCCTTCAGCTTCAGGAAGATTCGGTTCTGCGTTAGCTTCCTCATGGCGAGCTTCCCGTCTCCGATGACCATGTACTTCCTCATCATCGTCCTCATCTTCGGAGTCATGTGCTGCAGCGACCCCATGCGGTCCATCTCCCCTCATAGCTGCCCCTTTCGGTTCAACAAAGTAATCCGTCAAACGTCCCTCATCATCATCCTCTTCTTCATCTTCGGCATCATTCTCGTCCGGCTGAGGATGAAGAGGGTGCCTAAAGTAGTCTTCATCAAGCTCTTCTGGAGCACGATATGTTGCAAGACTGGGTGATGGTAAAGGCGTACCCGCGTCTGAAGTTGATGCCGAAGCACTGATTATTTCTGGAGTTGGGGTAGTGAAAGAAGCTGGCAACGGAGGCCTCCGGGGCAGTTGGGAAGGACCAGCTTGACGCGACTGGAATAGGGGGTCTGAATCCAGGTCCATATCATCTTCCTCATCCTCACTGTGTTCACTAAACGGAGAGCGTGGCGTGGGTTGCAGAATCTCAGAAGAATCTCGCGGTGGTGGTGAAAGACGTATGGGAGCTCCGCGTTGATACGCTGCGAGTAACTTTCCGGCACGTCTGAATTCTGCAGCCTCCTCGTCGGACGAAGCATCCGAATGAGCGGACGTGTCTGGTGTTGGATAACCTTCTCTAACGCCAGGATTAGAACCATATGTGGCGGCATTAGAAATAGACGATGTAGCAGTGGTAAGTGCTGGACTAGGAGGACCCGTAGCGTCCAGTGTACTCGATTCGGATTCTTCCGTTTCAGCATGCGGTGATACGGTAGAATAATTTATAAATATTCTTGAACTATTAGATTGGGAAATATCTGTTGAAACAGGATCCGGTCGAACCCTTGGAGCCTGGAATGTAAATTCGAAACCAGGGGAAGGAGATAGCGACTGTCGGATTGGTGTTGATTCTACTTTCGTTGGTGTTGCTTCTGCTTTCGGTTCGAAAATAGGCGGATGATCACGATCGTACTCGGCATGATCGACAGCCTTCCGCTTCCCTTTGTTTTGAGATGTTTCCCCAATGACCCCGCTAGGCGCAGCGGTGGCCGTCTGAGTATTGCTGGACAACGTCGACGATGAAGATTCGCCTATGCGAGGTTCTCTGCCCTCGTCCCATTCTTTACGAATTCGAGGCACTATATCTTCAAATTGGTTACTTTCTCCTTCTTCGACTGACCCTACAGACGTTGGAACACCATTTGGAACAACCGGTCTTCCAGGCTCAAACTTTCTTTGTTTCGTTCGACGACGAAGTTTTCGAGGACTCTCTGTATCAGAGGATGACACTGAAGATTGACCCCCGGTATCAACATCCGTGGGTACATCAGGCAAAGGCCTCGGCACATATCCTGGCGAGGCTTCGTCATTAGATGAATCCGCCTCATTCAGCCTATCTGGGGCATCTAGATCCTCTTCATGGTGAACAACAGGCGGGGCAGGAATAGGATCAGCCACTTGGAACGGAGGAGCCTGAGCAGGAATACGCAGGCGTGCAGCATCATTCTCCTGAGGAACGCCATCATCGAATACACCTGGACGAGCATTCTGCTGGATCCATTCGCGGAGCAAGAAGACAGCAAGGAAAGCAAGCACTATAAGAGATGCAATGATCTGCCCAGTGAATATATCCGCTGGGAGTGAACGGATATATGGTTTAACGACGGCTTCTCGGAAATGTTCGACAGCAGCGGTCACATTATCGCGTGGCGGAAGGGGTTCTGGTAGAGGTCCTCTTCGATGGATAGGATGCAGGCTTATACACCATGCGCTGGATAAATAGCAAAATTGGCATTTGTTTGTAGGATATAGCTACTTTCAAACTCACATGATATTCCCAAACCGAAAATAAAGCCTCCATGTCAATAGTGTGCCATAAGGAAGGAAGGTGAGCCAGACAAACGCGACAAGAACGGCCCTCATCACAAATAGGATAACAGATATGACCTGTTCTGCGAACTTGCGTATGATGATTGTTACGGGCACTTTATCCGGCATGTCTGGGGCATACACTATTAAAATCGCGAATATTAGCCCCTTATTCCGAACAACAATTCAGCAATGAAGATACCCTTGGTGAATGAATATGGATGCTTGCAAACATCGCAAGTCGTCTTCTTGCTATGGTCAAGCCATGTCTTCAGACTATTAGGAGGAAAGTTATGAAGGGTCAGTCCCATTGTGGCAATAGAACGCGAGAGATTCCAAGAGCTCGAACTCACCAATCTTGGTGGATATAACGAATGGTCCCGGAGCATTTACAAGGATAGAAGAGAGGTTGGTCTGGTTCTCCGGGTCCGCTGCATATCCTGCAAGTATCTTGCGAATAAGAAGCGGTAAGTAGGAGGCCAAGTTCAACTTTGTCACAAGACTGGAGAGCCTCATACCTTGCTCTTGCTGCATAGGGCTGGAATGGACCCCGTATAAGGAATTAAATGACTAGAAAAGGGATCGTGATGAAAGCAACGACGTCGTAAGCGTAAGTACTAGATACAAGGAGGGGGTCGGGAAAGTGTGGACTGGGTACGTAATTTTAGCGCTGAAGGCTCGATTGAGTTACGGCTGTCACAATATTTATGATTGTGTGAACAAAGGAAGAAACAAGGTCTAATGTATAATATTTATTGACAACATATCCAACTAATAACACAGAAAGCACAGATTACTATATGAAAGGTATCTAACTATTATTTTAAACACGGGTGCCATAGACATCCTGGGGCTCAACGCCACCTTGGCCCTTCTTTTGGTTGGCCAAACCCCACCTGGAAGTGATGTCAGCGATGCTCATGGATTAGAGGTCGTAAACTAACTTTTTGATACGGATAGACTGGATCTTAATGAAACCAGTAGTGTCGGTAGGCTCGAAGCCACCGAGCTCATCCATGGACGATTCACGCTCATCGTAAAGACCCTAGAAAGCATTTTAGTTATGAAGGAGTGGAATCAGTTAAGAAATTAAGGTACCTCGTCGGAGTAACGTCCCTCAACAATAACGTTGCCCTTGTACAACTTCAGTCTGACAACGCCGTTGACAGTCCTTTGGCTCCCGGGGATAGCAGAGGTGACGAATTCACGTTCTGGGCTGAAGAAGTACCCATCGTAAAGGATACGGCTCAAAGCCGGGGTGATGAATTGGTCACGGAGTTGACGAACAGCACGGTCCAAAGTCAAACCCTCAATATCGACGTGGGCACGACGGAGGATGGTAGCACCGGGGGACTCGTAGCAGCCTCGGGACTTGACACCAATGTAACGGTTTTCAACGATATCAATACGTCCAACACCGTGCTTGCGAGCAATAGCATTGAGAGCATCAAAGATTTCGACACCGTCGGTATAGACCTTGTCACCAATGGTAACCTTCACGGGGAGACCAGTCTTGAACTCAATGCTGAGGGTCTCGGGGGTATTGGGGGCATCCTCGGGAGAAGTAGTCAACTTCCACATGTCGGCAGGAGGAGTGATGTTGGGATCTTCGAGAATGCCAGCCTCATAAGAGATATGGTGCAAGTTCTCGTCTATGAAATGCTCAGTAAGATTCAACGAAATTGACTTTAGAAATTCACCTGTCGACCATGGCTTAGCAGCAGTCTGTTGAACAGGGATATTCTTCTTGTCAGCATAAGCAAGGAGAGCAGAACGACCGGCAAAGCGGTTGTAGAATTCTGACAACACAGCGATAATCAGTAAATGCAAAAATAAAGAGATAACGCTAACATACCGGGGATACGCCAGGGTGCAATAACCTTGATATCTGGCTTCAGACCATAGAAAGCAAGCTCGAAACGGACTTGGTCATTGCCCTTTCCGGTACATCCATGAGAGACATAGCTTTAATAAGGAGTGTGTAATGGGTATACACTCTTATTCGATTTTATAAGCAGACTCACTCGCAACCCTCCTTGGCAGCAACAGAGATCATACCGCGAGCAATAACGGGACGGGCAAGAGAGGTGCCCAAGAGATAGACATCCTGAAAATCGCCAAACATAAGCATATATATTGGCTTGGGCGCTATGAGCTCTTGCCTCGTAGATGCAGTTGGCCTGGACGGCGGGGTAGATAAGTTCGGTAATAAACTCGCGTTTGAGGTCCTATAGACTGCTGTAAGTGATCTGCGAGATCACACAATACAGGCGCATTACCTCCAAGAAGAACTTCTTAGCACCAACTTTCAAAGCCTTCTTGCGAGCGGCCTCGAAGTCCTGCGTCTCATGTAAGTAACAATCTAAACTGTTGAATCGATCCACTATCCACCTCTTCTTGACCGACATCGGCCATGAACGCATAGACTTCATAGCCCTCTTCAATGAGCCATGCAAGAATGCAGGAGGTATCTGCAACATTCAAGTTCGCCAAATGCTTGAAACATATGAAAGACAGTTACACCCACCGAGACCTCCTGAATAAGCAAGAAGAACTCGACCTTTCGACTGAGGAGCAACAGACATGGTGAGGAGAGACAAGGAGAGAAGTGCGAACGTGAGTCAAACCAAAGGCGGCAAATTTTGTGAAGCGCCGCCCCAGGTCCGCTGGTTTCTCAATTCAGCTTAGCGCGCGGGAGCAAAATCCTATTCGTCATTGTCGTCCGACCTTTGAATCTGGATTTCCCACAAGTGGTACGAAAAAAGGAGAGTTAGAGACAACACGGCGCCTCCGGCGCCAGACAAGAAAATTTCATTGTAGATGTACTTCATACAAAGAGCGAAACGGCCATGTAAAATATTTGAGCGCATACAATTAAAGACAAGACAACATAGGTAGAGGCAAGAAAGCGGAAGATATTGAGCACATACAATTAAAGACAAGACAACATAAGTAGTGGCAAGAAAGCGGAGTACAGGAAAGCAAAATGAAACCAAGATCGAGGGAGAGGAGGGCGGGAAAGCGAAAATAAATTGCGGACTAGCAGCGGCAAAGTCAGCGGCGAAGTCTCGAGCGTCGAGTGCTATTAGTGTACCTAGCAGCGGCAAAGTCAGCGGCAAGGACGAGGCGTCGAACCTTGCTTGCGTTAAATCCTGACCCCGGGTGAACCCACATGGCGAGACTATCCAGGAGCTGCCGAAGCACATTCCCAGTCAGGCCACGAACCCAAGGTCAGTTCTGCGGCGGCATAGAAAAGCAGCGGCTATAAGAAGTTGTTAACTGACGCGCGGTGTCTGGCTTCGATCGAGTGCTCACCATATTCGCTCTGTATAAACTCATTTAAACTAGAATTCATTGCATTTCTCCCTCACGAATCTCAAATCCTTCGCCTGAAATTGGAGAGAAAACTTTTGAGCGAATTTTATTCCGTTTAGATATCTACAAAAGTCTATTTGGTCCTCACGCTCGTCCCTGAGAACCTTCTCAGGCAATGCTCAGGGATTTTCTTCCGAGTCATAGTTGTCTTTCCCGGTATTCTCGTTTCGAAAACATCCCAATTCACATGTAGCTATAAGAGAATGTTTTGTTGAAGGTACCGTCGCCAAGGAATTGTACCTGTAGTACTGCAGCGACAATCGAGCTGCCTGCCACGCGCGGCGCGGCGAGTACTACTTTAATTCCTAACTACTGTGCTTCCATTATATTAGAGTATAGTAAGTCATATTAGTAATATTTTCCGCTTAATCTCAACTCATGCTTGTTCTTTTTTATTATCAGCAACATCTCGTCCAAAATTTTAGAGTGACTGTCTCGCATCTACTCCACTACGGCCGTCCATGGTCAAATTATGTTCTTGTCTTATTCCCTCTGAAAAGGGATGAATTCCACCACTCATCAGTTGTCTTCTTCTGTATCTTATAGGGAACGTTGCAAACTATAGAGAATATCATCCATAATGTACGGAATTGATAAAAATAAAATAAAATAAAAAGACAATACGCTGGCAGAAATTTGACAGGTAAGTGTGACTGTCAGATTATTCTGTGAAACAGCGTTGACTATACACAGTGGAAGATAATTGAATTCAAACATATTTTCGCCCAGATGAACGATGTTCTCAATCACTCGAGTCAACACCTCTCTGGAGCTAATTTTCAGATGTGCTTCGGTTGGTAAATGGGCCAGCTACGTAAACGTGCTCAGAGTTCGTTTACTATTGGAGAGACTGCTGCTTCAGCTCCGCAAGTTCAACTCAAGAGTGCAAACGCTTCCATCTGTTGACATAGCATTGAATTCAGCTATGCAAGCCCGGCTCCGACACATAAATGAAACTATTATTGAAGAATTTGGAAATTCCGATGACTCGGAAACTGACAATAACATGGCAGAACATGAGCCCAAAGGAAATCCCACACCCTTCCCCAGTGTTGAGGTCTATATCAGAGGGCTTATTTCGGCGATAAATGCAGTAGAAACCCTTTTTAAGTCTTTCTGGATCAAGACATTCATGAAGTTGTTCATAAAACAGCGGTGATATCCCATTTGAGTCAGGTATACTGTTCTTCTTCAATTTCTTTTTATAAACTGCCATATTTTACTAAAATTTTGATGATAGGCATCAAGAAAATCAATCCTATTACTTAACTTACTCGCTCTTCCCAAGGAAGAGGTCAAATATTTATAATGAATTAGCTACTGGACGTTAGAATTCGTCTCCAAACTTCATTCGTGTCTGAAACCACTTATCTACATAACTCGTATCGGTCTTTGTGATTCTTCGAAAATGTACATATCCAGTACTTACATAAATTTTTGTTGTAAATAAATAAAAATCCGAGATAAAGTCTGAGTCTCAGTTATGGGAATGTGTGTGGAATATCAGGTCTTTATCCCGCGGCCTGAGTCTAAGTATTTTGTTGCGGTAGATCGAAGGGGCAAAAGATGAGTATGTCCACTGAGAAATGATGTCGTTATCACGTTCTTCCAAAAAAATCAGACTAGTTGTACCAGTTGTCAAGTCAACTTCCGCCAACAATCGGGAATCCATTCCTGAGGTGGACATCAACTTCAAGTTTACCATCAGAAACGCATTAGTTTTCTGTTGTTTCGTGTTTATACTACTATGCCGCGACAGGATGTCGTGCCATCCATAAACTCGGTATTCTAGTCACTTTCAGCCTCGAAATTTTTGATAGACTTCCTTGCAATATCAATGCAAATAACTCATATTAAAACACTGAGGCAAAATAAGTAGTAATGGTAGAGATATGAGGGTACCAAAATCTACCAAGAAATGTGCGAGATCCTGTCCCGTGCACTTGGCCGATTTTTCACAATTCAACCTCTGCCAATTTTTCTAATATAAAATTATAAAATTATTCCTTCATGTACATATGCTCTATAGTAAATCATTCAGAGCTTGAATCGGTGATGCGGTGGCCCCAAAAAATCTGCAAGACGAATGTGTGACATCCTGTCGCGGTATAGTAGCTAGAAAAGAGTTACTTGCTGTATTCTTCAACACCCCGCGGGAGTATCATACCTAAACTTCCGACTTGATTCATCCGTCTGTGTCAAGTAGGTCGTACCCTGGTCCCTTTGATTGACACCTCGAATTTCGTAACAAGGTCTTGTTCCTGTGATGGGTTAATTTCCATTGTGACTTGAAGAAACATCCACGCTCATCCACGTCATCTCTTTCATCAGGCCCGGGACTAATCAACTCAATTATAAATAGTTATAAGTACCTCTATGCATCATGAACTCAATCACTTACATGGCCGACACGGGTTCGAGAAAGCCTATCAAGTGCGAAAGCTAGATTATTAAAACAGACTAAAGACCGCTTCTAGTCTCCTCTAGCAAGTAGACTTTGAAATAGTACAGCAGTTGTTTATTGAATATGAGGCTTGTGCCTCAATAACTCAGCGACAGCCTAGATGTACCAGCTTTGTTAATATATTTAAATGTAAAATGTATATTGCACTCACATGAGAGTCGTCAATATCCGAGTTATACACCCTCCGGTGGAAAAGTCGTTAGCGCCCGCCGGACATCGATGGTCGTCAATGACAGTCCTCGACTTGCGGCGACTGCAGAGGTTTCTTTCTTTCTAAATAGGCCTATAATAGCTAATACTGATTAATATTAAATAATCCTCGCCCCTAAAAACAAAATATGGGGGATGACAGCCAGTTTGTCCATGGTCAGCGGGCTCACACTGACTTCCACTGACTTACGTTGGCTTTGGACGACCATGAAAGTCTAATATCATCCGCCAAACGCACAAAAATTCCTTGGGCGTCTTGGGCGCGCAACAGAACACCTCGCGCGCAACAGCAACCACCTCTCCAGAAAATAATTCCCAAATAATTGATAAAAAAAGGATTAAATATTTCATGCTGTATACTCTTACATCTGCGATATAGGACTGCATTTGAAGCAAAATTCCGAGCTCTAATAAGCTCAATGGGGTTGCCCCAAAAGGTTCCCAGGCGACCAGCACTAATATTATGTTCCACTCGTCGTACAATTCCCCTACCCTACCTCCTCTTCCTTCTCCTCCTACTACTACTCACTGCTTTCTGACTGAAATATCCCTGTCTGAATGAATGATTTTGTACTCATAGCTATGTGAATTGGCTGAGTTGCGAATGAATAAACTAGAATAGACTTTCCCCCCCTTTGGGGAAAGGAGTCCACAAGGCACCACTATGACGTGCATCAGTTGCAGTTTTTTGGAACTGCAACTGATGCACGTCATAGTGGTGCCTTGTGGGTGCATTTCCTTTCCCAGTCACATGAAGTGTGGAGGAGGAAAGGAAGAGGCAATAATGGGCATCTCAACCAATTCATTTGGGATCTCTATCAGGATTGGACTAAACAATAACATTCATGCATACTACAAGACATTACTTGATTCAAGACATTACAAAAACACCTTCTGCATATCCATGATCTTCTCCACCGCTACTCTGATAAGTCGCTCTTCTTCCACAAATGTTGCCTCCGGAAGTGAGCTGACCTTTTGACTTGATGTCCAATAACAGAGATTACAAACACCGGGATGGTTGGTCCAAGAGGCCACCAGGCTAGGAATGTCTTGAAGTGAGGCTGGTTTGTCTGGATGAAGAATCTTTGCACTGACGCAGATCCAGTAGATTGTTTCCCAACTCCTTTATGATGTGTCAACCATACTGTTATCTTAATACTACCCATCAATCCAGCTACTATTGCTTCCATTTTACCAGCTTATATCCCTCCTTCTACCATACATACACTCACATTCTTTTAAATCTACATCTCCGCCACCTTCCTTTTGCAATTGCTCTTATCACTCTCATTCCTCCTTCTGATATAATCTCATAATAAAAAACCATGGACATTCCTTAGTATATTATGGACAATCAATGTTAATGTTACGGCTACAATAAAGATTTTTTAATGTACGCTCTGATTGCACATTCAAGATGTCGTCCAACAATGAAGTATAACAAATTATGATTAAGTATTGTAATATATACACAAAGTATGCAGATCTTTCATACAGTCACATAACTATCCCATCTTCTCAAAGGACAAATCCCTAGGAACTAAGGTTAGCACTGTCAGTGTTGATCTCCACACTGAATACATACTGCACTAGCCTAACCCTCCTTGTGCCTAATTCTCTGAGTGACTGAGAGCAAAGAAGAGGTGTCTCAAAGTTCTCAGATACAGCAATGTAAGGTCAAAGTCTCCATCTGCAACCATGAGCTAGCTTGGCTTGCATGAAGGAATCATGTGTTGGGATTGCCATGGTTAAGGAAACTAAGGGCTCAACTGTGTGAGGAGAGGGAACTGTGGCTTTTGCGAATTTCGAAGTAGGTATCCCAAGGGTGCAATGAACAGCAATGGCGAGAGAGAAAGCAAGGTGAAGGATGGTGTTGAGATGGTGTGGATAGAAGACCTAGCAAAAATATGGTAAGAAATTTCGCCACAAGAGGCAAGAAGGATGAAACAGACCTGATCAGGGAGCACCAACTCTGAAGAGTCTAATTCTTCCATGCTGGAGGATGACAGCAAGAACGAACAAGACCATTCCTGTCTACAGATGATGCAGTACATGCTCCTGCTTTAGCAGAACGAGCAGCTGGCAAATGTTCCTTCATTCCATGCTTATTCAACAGTTATTGTCGCCTCCTTACCTAGACCTAAGAAAGCATGGAATTTGTGTGAAGGTTAGCATTAGCTAGTCAGAAAGGATGAAAGAAAGAAAGAACTAACAGCAAGGAGTAGACTATATAACAAAGGTACGGTACTAGTAGGCTACAGTAGGCACATTCCCACAGCTGCTGTTGCCGGTAGGCCCTCTTGGACTTCAAGATCTATGACAAGACGGCACCCATGAACATTTTGTTGCTAAAAAATACAACAGTACTTGTTACCTGACTCTAGGGTTTAAATTTTCGATTTTTGGGAATTATTTCCTGGAGAGGTGGTGGCTGTTGCGCGCGAGGTGTTCTGTTGCGCGCCCAAAACGCCCAAGGAATTTTTGTGCGTTTGGCGGATGATAGTCTAATGCAAAGTTACTCCATGGAAATAAGCAATTTTCATACCATATTGGTTATATCTCTTTTATAAAACTATTTAAAGAATTTAAACCCTTTTCTGAACAATTCTAGCCAACAAGAGTTAACTAGGATCTCATCTGATTTGCACTCTGGGCATCTCGTACTTATATGCACAGTTTTGCCTATAATAACTTTCACCCACTGAACAAGAGCTTAACACAGATGGAATATCGAAGAAATTAATTAATTATTAGCTTTTTATTTGCAGTCAATGACTGTCGTTGATCGTGCTCCCCGTCTGATAATGTCCCTGACGGCTGCTGAAGGCCGCTGGTGGTTAGCGACCCCAAGAAAAGTTCCGGCTGTGCATTTATTCCATAAGTTCATTTGTAATGAGATCTTTGCACTATTAGTAAATATACGGTACTGTAATCCCCCAATATTGTTAAACAGTAATCGACGTCTAGTTCGTGGTGGAGGCTTTTGAGGGAAGGAATTGACAACTGAGGCATTTTCTGAAGCGAATATCGATGGAATTTTTTTCCTGTAACTCAGTCGCCATCTTTGAAAGCTTGCAGATGCACTCAAGAGGCAAACTCTACATTTCAACTCCGTAGAAAGTAGATATTCCTCGCAAAATATTGTGAGCAAAGCTGACGTTGAACGACGTGGACATACTGCTCAAAGCAACTAAGCCGAATTTGGCATGTTTGGATGCTACTTATTTTATCAGATAATCTATAGATAAACTCATAGATGCCCCGATCCGATCGCGTGAATAATGCACCGAGTGACGCCGCGGCAACACTAGCTGTCGGTCATTACCGATCGTGTCAAGTGCCGCAGTAAGGGTCGTTGAAAAGTTCTAAAGGTCTCCAGGTTGCAAATAAAATAGTTAAATATAAAATGACGGGATAGGTAATGCTATAGCATGGTTACGTGGATTTGATAGAAACTCGGGGTAAGTAAGGAGTAAGCAAGGGAAGGTTCATGTTCCGATCGCTGACAAAGATGGGCAAATAGACGCGGTCGTCATTTAGTCAAGTACCATTTGCTTCACCAGGGGTGCTGTTGAGCCAGCCTCCTATTAAACTCCTTCTTTCCCATTCGTATCTCTAATTTGCTTTTGCGAATACGTCTAATCACCCCGTACCTCTTCTAAACCATCTACGGACTTAGCTCTCGTTAGTTTGGCCTCCCTGCGCCGTGACGCCCAATCAACACTGCTATCCAGCCGCTGACAATCTAATAAAATGGACTCAATAGTCGAGCCACTGTCTGCAGCTCTCTCGTCCTTGTTTCCGAAGTCTCCCAGCAAGATGTCCTCGCGGAAGAACCCCGTTGCCTTGCAGGTGGAGGAGAATGAGCCGCTTGCGGCGAAATCAGCGACGGGCAAGTGCGAGGTTAGGATCGAGGGAATGACGTGCGGTGCATGTGTTGAAGTCAGTAATCCTGTTTCATCAAGTAGCTTGACCAGTATTGATGGAAGTGCAGTCTATCGAATCCATGTTACGAAATCAGCCTGGTATTCACTCAATCAAGGTTGCCTTGCTGGCTGAGCGTGGCGTGGTTGAATATGACCCCGCTGTATGGAATACGGAAAAGATTGTGGAGGTGAGCATGTTGTTTCCAGACATTACTATCATTATTGATCTTTTACAGGAAATAAGCGACATTGGATTCGACGCTACTGAAATACCCGTCAGCGGTTCAGACTCCGTGACTCTCCGTATTTATGGTATGACATGTTCAGCCTGCACCTCAACGGTTGAGAAGGGACTGGGAGCACTACCTGGCGTTAATAGCGTCTCTGTCTCTCTTGCGACAGAGACCTGCCAGATATCTTATGACCACACATTCATTGGCGTCCGAGATTTGGTGGACCACGTTTCTGATTTGGGTTACGACGCAATGCTTTCGGACGATAATGATGCAACACAACTGAAGTCATTAACTCGGACGAAGGAAATCCAAGAATGGCGTCACCGATTCAGGATGAGCGTGGCATTCGCCCTCCCTGTTTTCTTCGTTGGGATGATTGCACCTCGCATTTCTATAATTTCCCCTATCGTTAATCATCGTATATGCCGCGGGATTTATACCGGTGACCTGACTCAATTCCTGCTCACTTTACCCGTTCAAACAATTCTTGCTCAGCGATTCTACCGCAACGCATGGAAGGCGGTCCGACATGGTTCCGCCACAATGGACGTCCTCGTCGTTTTGGGTACATCCGCTGCCTTCATCTACTCGCTTTTCGCTCTGGCTCTAGCTCCCATGAGCTCAGATCCTGCTTATCGACCTGCTGTATTCTTCGACACCTCCACCATGTTAATAATGTTTGTATCGCTTGGTCGATACCTGGAGAATCTGGCGAAAGGCAAAACCTCGGCGGCTCTTACCGACCTTATGGCGCTCAAGCCGACAATGGCCACGATCTATACCAATTCTGAATGCACTGAGGAGAAGAGAGTTGCGACTGAACTCGTCCAGGTTGGAGATACTGTCAAAATTGTGCCAGGTGATAAGATACCTGCCGATGGTACCGTGGTTCGTGGATCCTCATCCGTGGATGAGAGTGCAGTAACTGGCGAACCTGTCCCTTGTCTCAAACAAGCTGGTGATGCATGCATAGGCGGAACCGTCAACGGTCTGGGGACCTTTGATATGCTCGTCACTCGCGCGGGTAAAGATACAGCTCTGGCTCAAATCGTCAAGCTTGTCGAAGAAGCCCAAACTAGCAAGGCACCCATTCAGGTTTTTGCGGACAGAATAGCTGGCTACTTTGTCCCTACTGTCGTTTCCCTTTCTGTATTGACGTTCTTAGGATGGGTGATCATCACCTTGATCGTGCCATCTCAGAGCCTGCCCGAGATATTCCACCATCCTGGTGCAAGCAATTTGGCTGTTTGCTTGAAACTTTGCATATCGGTCGTCGTCGTTGCATGCCCATGTGCGCTCGGCTTGAGTACACCCACTGCGATCATGGTTGGCACTGGCGTTGGTGCAAAGAATGGCATCTTGATCAAGGGCGGGAAAGCGCTCGATGAGAGTCGCAATATCCGCCGTGTCGTTCTTGACAAGACGGGGACTGTTACGGATGGTAAACTCAAGCTCTCGGGCATGGCTTGGGCTCCAGCATTGGACGAGTTGGACGCTATTGATGGAATCGGCGGATCCACATTAAATCTCTCTGATATTGGACTCTCGCAGAAATGCGCAGACGGTCAAACCAGTCGTCTCACTGTTCTGGCCATGGTCACCGCAACCGAGGCGCGGTCAGAGCATCCACTCGCCAAAGCCGTCGCAACATATGGCAAAGAGATCCTTGCCCAATACCCCGCCCCTCGAACTGAGATCACGACTTTCGAAAGCATAACTGGCGCCGGTGTAAAGGCTGCTGTTTCGGTCTCGTCTTCCAGCAAGACTTCCTATGACGTCTATATCGGTTCTCCTTCATTTATCTGCGGACCAAAATCCTCTTCCCTCCCTGCTTCTTTATCCAAGTTCGAAGACAAGGAAACGCAGCAAGGCCGTACTGTTATTTTCGTCTCGATAAGCCACAGCACATCCGGTGGGGTACCACAACCCATTCTCGCCATTTCTCTTGCCGACCATCCCAAGCCGTCATCTGCTCAAGCCATCCAGGCTTTGCAGAAGATGGGCATCGAGGTTAACCTCATGACGGGTGACAGCGAAGCGACTGCCAAGGCTATCGCTGAGCAAGTCGGTATCAAACCTGATGGTATATGGTCGCGTATGTCGCCTCAAGGAAAGGCCCGCGTCATCGAACAACTCATGGAGAAGGATGGTGGTGGTGTTGCTATGGTTGGTGATGGAATTAATGACTCGCCCGCACTTGTAGCCGCCTCTGTTGGTATCGCTTTATCATCTGGAACGACAGTAGCTGTTGAAGCTGCTGACATCGTTCTGATGCGATCCGATCTCCTTGACGTCGTCGCCGCCTTTGACCTTTCAAGAGCCATTTTCCGCACTATCAGACGAAACCTTATCTGGGCCTGCATTTATAATGTCCTCGGGATCCCATTGGCCATGGGCTTCTTCCTGCCATTTGGTCTTAGTCTACATCCCATGACAGCAAGTGCTGCGATGGCTTTCTCCAGCGTGAGTGTCGTCACAAGCTCGCTGGTTCTCAAATGGTGGAATCGACCATTTGATAGTGTCATGGTCGGCGAAAAATTCGAAACCACCACAATGTGGGATAGTGCGAAGGTGTCGATGAATGATGCGTGGGATTCGCTGAGGTCACTAGTGAGGAAGACGCAAAGCACCGATGGATATACACAGATCCCAATGGAGAGAGTATAATGCAGAATATAAGGAAAGAAATCATCTTGTATCAATATTTGTATGTTTATCACTTAATTTGCTGTTTCGTTTTATTTTTCTTTGTTTCCCTATTGTTCTATTCCTGTCGCTTTCTGCTTCCCACTAGTACTTTCCCAGTCGTTATTTATGCATTTTTGTTTTGGACCTTAGGTTGTTTGACCTATTTTCTTAAATCCTTGTTGATTAATGATGACACGAGTGATCACTGACAATGTACTGTCTGAGCTATGATAGAGCTGACTATTATCACGTCGCTCAGTCCTTGCCAGTGTGCAAAAGAAATAAACATTGTATGAAGATGACCTTAATTCATTATTCCACGAACAACTCTTTCTTTACACTTACAAAGATTCAATAGCAGGGATAGGTCCTAAGGGAACGACGCGAGTAGGATTGATCTGTAGAAAACAGAATGATGAAAGAAAATCCATTGATTCAACTTTTAGAAATGTACTTACCATAGTATGAGACCAATAGTAATGTGTTTTAATATGATCAAAGTCGGTTGTTGACTTGAATGCATCGTTATTCCAGTACAAATTCTTGAGCCAACTACAGACAACGAAACTCGTAGGTTCAATTATATTCAGAGAGATAAGAGAGGACTCTGACTCACCGATTGATGTTGGGATAGCCACCACGGATGGTACGGAAATTACATTTGAAAATGACCATGATAGACAGGGTCGAAGCGAATCTATCAGTAGCTTTCCTGTCAGTTCAAAATTTGCGACAAGTATAGTCTGACTGACAATGGTAGGATAAAGCCTAACATCTGCTTCATTTAGGCGATTGAAAATATATTCTTTACCTGTGAGTATTTTTTTGAGACGATCAAGCGATTCGAAGAGGGGTTTAACAGCCTTTTTGTAGGCTTCCTGATTCTGTGCGAGGCCACACTTATATACACCATCTGACGTTGCTTAACATTTGGAAAAGTGATTGTGAATGAGTACTTACTATTGAGGTGATCATACACCCATGTATTCAGCTTGTCGATATCAGTTTGCAGATCCCCGGGGTAAGTGTCGATCTGAGCCTTTTCTGCCGAAAGGAGATCATTAAATTCACTGTTGAAGATGCGGATAATTTCCGAGCTTTCGTTGTTCACTATAGTGTTTGTCTTCTTGTCCCATAAAATAGGGACTGTGAATCTGTGAACAAAATTGGGCAACAAGTTAAGGAGCAAATATGCTGATGAGATGACATTTGACATACCGCCCCTCATAATTCGGACTCGCTTTGAAATAAAGATCTTTCACGTGTGGATATGGTCGATAGTAGCCCCCGGAAACTCAGCATCAGTAACATTAGCAAACGGCCAATCATTGCTTCCCATGTGAGGAGAGACCACGCTGACCGCTAATCAAAATAGTAAACACAATATTATATCCATCCCATGAGAAAATTGAGTAAAACTAACATATGAGATCCTCGAGACCTTTCAATTTCCGAAGGATCAAAGTACGGTGTGCCTATGCTAATTGTTATCCATGTAAACGGGAGACGTTCTTCCAAGTCAACAGAACTCACGACATGCCAATGAGACATAGAGATGGTATCTTCCTGTCATAAATCATGAGACACAGTCTCATTTCTCGACACTCCACTAAGAAACGTACCAGCTTCAGGGGCGTATTCGCTGTCCTTCTTCACATGATGCCTAAAGGACGACACTGCACGTTTGAAAGCGCCGATGTCATCAATCAATGTCGCCTTGAAGTTCGTAGGATCAGCTTGTGCCATTATCGATAAGAACGAGGGTGAGAAGGAAAATGCAGTCCAACAACTTCACCCCATGCTAATTTCATACGTACCCTTTCAATTTATTATTAGGATTACCAAGTTATTACCAATGGTAAATGAGGTTTGTAAGGCCACTTGCGAAAGATCTGGAGACTCTGACGTTGGTCGTGAGAAGGACTCAGGAATAGTCTGATAAGATATATTTCCAGGTATATAACAGTTTTTATAGGCGCGATAGCTCAGCTGGGAGAGCGACAGACTGAAGTAAATTGGTATCTGCAGGTCCCCGGTTCAATCCCGGGTCGTGCCATTAGTTTTTGGGATTTTTTCTCTTTTCTCTTTTCTCCTCTACTCCTCACCCTTGATCTTCAATGTCTTTTCAGCCACAGATACTTAGAAATGGATATCGCAAAATTACATCGTGCAAGCCCGCATCAATTCATATAAAATGAGGTTTATTAACTGCGCTGTTTCCTAAGCTATATAGTAGATCCGTATTAATACCACATTGCTCCCTACTCCTTGCACAAAATAAATAAGCACATATAAGATACCCATTACTACTATAAAGATTCAATAACAGAGATAGGTCCCAGAGGAACGACGCGAGTAGGATGACCTAGAAAAATAAAATGATAGAAAAAGAAACCTTTCATTTCACTTCAAGAAATGTACTCACCGAAGTATGAGACCAATAGTAATGTACTTTAATATAATCAAAGTCTGTTGTTGATTCAAATGCTTCCTTTTTCAGTATAAATTCTTGAGCCACCTACGGGAATGTAAAGTCAATGATATTTAGAGAGAATTCGGGCCTGCCGATTGATATTGGGATAGCCATCACAAATAGTGCGTAAATTGGACTTAAAATGACCATGATAGACGGGGTCAAAGCGGACCTATCAATAGCTTTCCCGTCAATTCAAGAAAGAGTGGGACAGGTATACATAGTCTTGCTAATAATGGTAGTATAAAGCCTAATATCTGCTTCAGTTAAGTGATCGAAAATATATTCTTTGCCTGCGAGGATTTTCTCCAGGCGATCAAGTGATTCGAAGAGCGGTTTAATCGCATTGTCGTAGGTTTCCTGGGTCCTCGCGAAGCCACATTTATATACCCAATCTGACATATTCAATCCATGCAAAAAAGGCTCTGGATGAGAACTTATTATTGACGTGATCAGACACCCAAGCATTTAGCGCGTCAATATCTTTTTGCAAAACCGGAGGGTAGATGTCAATCTGAGCCTTGTCTGCCGGAAGAATATCATTAAAGGCACTATTCAATATGCGAATAATTTCCGCGCTTTCATTGTTCACTATAGTGCTTGTTTTCTTATCCCAAAAAAATAGGGACTGTGAGTCTACGAGCAAGATTAAGGCGCAAATATACTGATGAGATACTCTTCGACATACTGTCCTTCGTAATTCGGATTCGCTCTGAAATAAAGATCTTTCACGTATTCTGAATTATGGAGATGATTGATCGTTGCAGCCAGGAAATGGAACTCAGCATTGGCAGCACTGGCAAACGGCCAGCCATTGCTTCCCATGTAAGGAGAGACCACGCTGACCGCTGAAATAGTGAACATATTACATGGGTTCAATAAATAAAAAATGGAGCAGTACTAACAGATCAAATCTTCTAGTCCTTTCAGTTTGCAAACGATCAATGCACGATGTGCAAATGCTAGGCTTTCGCATGACCGCATGAACGGACGAATTCCTTCTAAGGGAGCTGAGCTTACGACATGCCAATGAGACATAAAGATGGTATCTTCCTGCCAGAGATATCAGATGCATTCTTCATTTTTCGATACTGCAGGAGACATACCAGCTTCAGGTGTGTACTCGCCATCCTTCTTCACATGATCCCTAAAAGATGATAGTGTATCGTATTTCCCGACTACTGCTTTTGTAACACCAGCTTGTGACATCCTCGATATTATGGCCTAAGGGAAGTGCAGTTTAGCAAGGGTTTAAATAGCAATCTCTTAAAATCCTTGAGCTGATATATTTTTATGTTGTTCTTAAGGGCTGGCACTCGGGAATGATCATCAACCTGGCAGCCTGAGGAGGCTCCGATGTTGGGTTGTGAGAAGGGAAGAGTCCAACTAAGAACATCGCAGCTGTGGTATGAGCACGTAGAAGCTAATTATGTTTCATCGGCGCGATACTTAGCTGTGAGAGTGATAGACTGAAGTGACGAAGGAACGTCCGAGTATGGTCTATAGTACGGAAGCGCCGGGACTGATCCGAGTTTCAATTCCGGGGCGAGTCATTATTTATCTTTCAAGTAGTCATTTTTCTTATTATGTTTTTCTTGTTACTTTGTCGTAACACTGCACCTTTTCCAAAAAAAATTCACTTTTTTTCGGGATCAATTTGTCCCTATTCTGTCTTAAATATTTACTGGCCGATGAACAGATGATGGCACGAGAGTCTGGCCCTGTCTTCCTGGGTCAGCAGAACGGTTCCATCGCCACATCGTTCGCTATTCGTACAAGAATATGACGGTTTATACCCGCATCATGTTTTCTTCGAATTGATGCCCCTAAATGCATTCATTTATATGTGAGCATGATCATTGTACGGTGAAAGTTTCGACTTCAATGCGGAAAGAATTACAAGCACATATACTAGATATGAGAGACTCCTTACAAAGATTCGATAGCAGGGATAGGTCCCAGAGGTACGACGCGAGTAGGGTTGATCTATGAAAAATATGTTTAAAAGATACATTCCTTCAACTTCTAGCACTACCTGCTCACCGAAGTATGAGACCAGTAGTAATGGACTTTGATTTGATCAAAATCCGTTGTTGATTTGAACGCTTCGTTGTTCCAGTATAAATTCTTGAGCCAACTACAGGATAAAAGTCAATATTTAGAGAAATAAGAGAGATTTCCGGCTCACCGATTGATATTGGGATAACCACCACGGATGGTGCTGAAATTGCACTTGAAATGGCCATGATACACAGGGTCAAAACGAATCTATCAGTAGATTTCCTGTCAACTCAAAGATTGGAACGATTGTGGTCTGACTGACAATGGTGGTATAAAGCCTAACATCTGCCTCAGTTAGGCGACCGAAAAGATATTCTTTACCTTCGAGGACTTTCTCGAGGCGATCAAGTGATTCAAAGAGTGGTTTGACCGCCTTTTCGTAGGCTTCCTGGCTCTTTGCAAAACCACATTTGTATACACCATCTGGATTGCTCAATATATATAAAAGCAATTGCGAGTGAGTACTTACTATTGAGATGATCATACACCCAGGCATTCAGCTCGTCAATATCCTTTTTCAGATCCCCGGGATAGAGGTCGATCTGAGCCTTCTCTGCCGGAAGGAGATCGTTAAAATCACTGTTGAATATACGGATAATCTCCGAGCTTTCGTTGTTCACTATGGTGTCTGTCTTCTTGTCCCATAAAATAGGGACTGTATATCTATGAACACAAGTTTAAGCAGCAAATATCTTGATTGGATGCATTAGACATACCGTCCTTTGTAATCTGGACTTGCTTTGAAGTAAAGATCTTTCACATGTTCTGCGTTATGGAGATGGTCAATCGTGCTACCCGGGAATTCAGCATCAGCAACATTAGCGAACGGCCAGCCATTGTTTCCCATGTAAGGAGAGACTACGCTGACCGCTGATAAAATATAGTGAACACATTGCAATAACAAAATGGAACAAAACTAACAGATCAACTCCTCGAGGCCTTTCAATTTACGAAGGATCAAAGCACGATGTGCCCATGCTAAT
>KN837078.1:1749497-1861670 GCA_000827215.1 Sphaerobolus stellatus SS14
ATAGGATGAGGAGGTACATTTGGATCACGGTATTAGCAGTGAATTTCGGCGTTTTGTTATACCAGATACGAGGTAATTACTGCCATAAAAGATTACTCCAAACCATTTATTCTTTAATATTTTCAGGAAGCTCAGTACCGACACCGTCGGGCCCGTCGGGGATCAACTGGTCGCCTTGCGGCGATAATATCGAGTGTGGACGACTAACGTGCGTGTCCAACTTCAACGTTGAGATATCTAGAAAGAATAAACCTCTTGTATTGCTCACAGAGCTCCCTTGGATTATCATAATTTGAGTTCAGGAGCCACAAACCTCGCTGTTGCGCGTTATCGTGCTACTAATACCACGGCTCGTCTGGGGACAATATTTACCAATCCTGGTGGCCCCGGTGGCAGGTCTGTAATATTTTATCTAAATCAATTGGAGTAAATGATTACTTATTCAAACAACAATAGTGGATTAAGGTTTATATATAGCGAAGGAGCACGGCTAGCAGCTACTTTGGATGGCAGATACGATATTGTAAGTTTTATTGTGAGCTATTTTCGCTTCACGAGGTGACACAGCCAGGTTACCTGGGATCCGCGCGGGATTAACAACACTACGTATGCTGATTGTTTAATGTACACCGAAGTCGAGTAACTAATCTGCGGACAGCCCAAGAATCGAGTGTTTCAATTCCCAAACAGACCAAGATCTGTACTACTTTCATATCATCCAGGAAACCGGTCTGGAATTTAGGAACGGATCTGATCCGGTTGATATGACTGTCTTTGCGGCCCAAATTCGACAAGAGGATGCACGAAATGCAGCTTTAGTCCAAAGATGCCACGAAACCTCCGGCGAGCTCCTCAAATACGTAGGAACAACGACTGTAGCCCGGGATCTCGAATATTTAAGTCGCGTTATCGAAGGAGAACATGCACTTGTTAATTACTGGGGCTTCTCCTATGGTACTACCATAGGGAGTTATTTTCTGAACATGTAGGTGTTATTTTTAGCTCGGGTAAGTGAAAATACCAAATATCCTTCACGTTATCTCAGGTTTCCAACCCGTGTTGGCCGAGTAATCCTTGATGGTTCCGGTGTGAGTTATATTCTATATATTATACCAAATCCGTGTCGATATTCGTTTCTAGGACCCCACCGTATGGTCATCAGTGCGTTCCGTGAAATGGCAGAAATGTAAGAATCCAAGTTTTTCTCGGGTTTTAACTTGATGACCGAGCTGCTTTGATCCAGTTTTTTATAGGGATGCAGATAAAACATTCGAAAACTTCGTTGTTGCCTGTCAAGAGGTTCTGTTTGAGAGGCATGTTTGATGTTGCATTTCCTAACCTTTTTTGTTGTTATAGGCTGGCCCTACCCGATGTGCTCTGGCCACCGAGAATTCTACGGCAAAATCCATTGCCTCAGAAATAGACAAATTGCTATCCGATCTTTATAGCTACCCACTTCCAGTACCGCACGCAAGGAGACCTGGTATTCTCACTTCTGGTATTCTCCGAGGTATGCTAACATTTTCTGCTTCTTCTCGGTAACTATTAACTCACTGCATAATCAGCTAGATTACTCAATGGCATGTATGGTCCCCGTGGCTGGCCTGAATTGGCCAAAGACCTCGTAGCTGCCATTACGGGCGATGGCACTGCTCTCCTAAACAAAGCTCAACGCAACATCGAAACCGACCGGTCTATTAAACCTGAAACTGTTCAGGCGAATCCTGCTGTCATATGTACGGATACCCCCCCCTTTCCAGAGAGAATATGACTCTCGAAGACGCGCTGCAAGAGAACACCGATGAAATCCTTATTGCTTACGAGAAAACTAGTAAGAGATTTATACCTGTCGATTTGGATGTATGCCATCACTGGAAGACAAGACCTGCTGAGAGATTTACTGGACCATTTAATCACTCGTTATCTAACCCGATCTTGATCATTGGGAACACTGTGAGTTATTATATATCTAGAGCGACTATTTGCTGACTGTGCACAGGCCGATGTGAGTTGAGATTATCTATCTCATACTATAGATCAGTTACCATATTTATTCTATCTAGCCGGTTATACCTCTTGCGGAGAGTAAGGCCGTACGCAAGCTATATGCCAATGACTCCCGGCTGCTTCTTCAAGACACTTCCGGTGTAAGTTTTAGTCATTTCCTTTAATTGTTTTTTCTTTTTCTTATTCTATTCACCATAGCATTGTTCCGTGGCAATGGCATCTCTTTGCACAGGCCGAGCAATCCGTGAATACTTCTTTGACGGCAAGCTTCCGTTGGACAATACGCTCTGTGCAGCAAGTGAAATACCTTTCCCGCCAAAGAATTCAGAGAATACGTTCTCGTGGATTTCCGGTGGTATTATGAATGAAGAGGATATGCGGATTTTGCAGAATTTCAAGAAGTTGGGAGAAGAAATGCAGCCCTTGTTGACGTTTAGGAGGGGGTACTGAAGACTGTTTTTACTGCAGATTAGGGATGTGGTACTACCGTGCATATATTGAATCCAGAACGTGAAGAATGTTGCATCAGCGGTGCGATCGCCGGATATTCTTATCTTCTGCTGCCCGTTTATATTGATGATTGTCTGATAAGAGGCATTACACATCATCTTGGGTAAACTTCAATTCACTGGGACATGCTGGAGAGAGGGTAGGATCTAGCACACCAAGGTTTTATCGGCGCAATAGCTCAGCTGGGAGAGCGACAGACTGAAGTAAAATTTGGGCATCTGCAGGTCCCCGGTTCAATCCCGGGTTGTGCCATACCTTTTGTCTATTTCTTATTTTTGTCTAATCATTTAACAGAAATACATGTTGAGTCGAAGATGAAAAGGCTCGCAGACGAACTTTATTCCAATGACTTCGCAGGTGAACCCTATAGCTTTGTAGGTCGTCCGCCTCTCTTTCTGCTTGCTTGAAAAATATATAAGCAACCTGAAATGTATGGGTTAGATCGTAGGGGATCAGTGGCAGACTCCAACAACTTCAAGCGGCAGAATGTTATACGGGAACAGCCGGGTTCCGGGTCATGGCGGCTTGAGTTGAAGACATTTCATCCTGTAAGTACAGCTAGAGTTATCTCTGGAATGCTTCTCCTTGCAGTCAATCAAGGTGTCCATATCTGCTTGAAAGAGGATTGAAGCAGAACACTGCCAGCCTGGATACGTGTAATGATGAAGATAAATTTTCCGCAGATACTTGAAGTCGTTATAGCTAATGACTCCGTCAATCCTCCGTGAAACGTATTCGAGTGCTCGCTTAAATTCTCGCTCCATAACAGCTCCAATATTGTGGGTACCAATGTAGTTGAGATTATACACATCTTTAAATTTACTACTGAAAGAAACGTAGCTTAAAAGTGTGGATGTCCTTTAATGCCAACGGAAGAAGGTCGAACAGCCCACAATACCAAACATAAATTTACTAGAAGTAGAATGTCGGTCAATGTCGAGTGTTAATCCCTGCATCCTAATGGCAATATTCGGGATCCCATATGAATTGAATAGCGAGGTATAACTACGGATGATGCGGAAGGAGAGGAAAACACTCGAGTCCGAGTGGTGTTTCATAATGCTTACTAGGAGATGAGCCATCATTTGACCTCCTACTAGACTATTACATCAGTCAAAGGCTTCTACCTTCAAGTCCCAGCTATGCCGGGGGGTGGAAAGGATGGGTGTCGACAGCATAGTTCCAAGAGTTTAATAACTCTGGTTATGTCGTCGAGTATCCTCCCTTGCACCCTAGCGGCAAATGGAGCTCAGAAGGATGGAGGTGGACAGAGAGGTGGTGAGAGGTGAGCAACGGCTCGACCACCGTGACTAATGCTCAGACGGGGCAATATTGCCGAGGCCGATGGGTGAGAAGTTCGGAGGCAAGTCGATGGGCCCACAGTCTTTATGCATCCCAAGTATCTGTTCTCTTTTTAATATTAACTGAAATTCGCGAAAGAAAAACGGACCTAAGGGTCAAAAGAGCTGAGTTGGCAACGAATGATTTACGGTTTAGTCTGGTGTCTACCATATACTTAAAGCTAATAACAAGTACGTCACTCGAGCATTTTCCACGACTTGAAATGCCAAGATACGCTTTTCTGATAAACGAATGTGGATAACCTAGGGTAGAACTCAACCCGAGATTTACTTTATGGGCGCAATAGCTCAGCTGGGAGAGCGACAGACTGAAGCGAAATTCGGTATCTGCAGGTCCCCGGTTCAATCCCGGGTTGTGCCAATATCTTTTTGTTTTTATAAACTTAACATGTATGTATGACTCTCCACCAAGACGTCGAGGTAAAAACAAGATTTTTAGAGATCACAATAAGTAGCAAAATTTCTATCTTCCTCTAACGCTCTGTTTTACTTGTTTTTCCATAGCCATGCGACCTTGGATAAATTTCAAGAAATACTGTGCATTAGATGGCGGAGGAGGACGATGAGTTAACAGTGGCGCACGGGAATGGCAGAACGGTTATACCGGCGTCTCTTTCTACCTCAAAGCAGCGTCACTTATTAATTCCTACATACTTTGCTACGGTGTAAACGCATACATATTCAAAGACAATGATCGATGACGCTAAGAGGCAGCAGAATTAAATAATCTACTGTCAATGATTAGTGAATTTTGACAGCTAAAGCAAGTTATGCATTTTAATTACATTCCATGTCATACACCCAAATACAAAGCCTAACAATTACACAAAAAGCCCGCCAAACATCCAAACAACTCATCCCCGTCCCGCCAGTGGAAATCCTACAGCTCATCCTCACTACTATCACAAACCAAATACACATCCCCATCACTCAGCACCTTCTCCTCCTCCTCCGGCCCCCTCCTCTCCTCCCACTCCGACCCAAACCGCGTAAACCACCCCTCCTTAACCCTCGTCCCCACACTCCGCATTTTCGCCGCCCCCTTCAAGCTCATCACGTCGTATTTCCATAGACTCCTCGGAACCGCAGTCACGATGGTTCTCCTCTCTGAATCGTAATCCTCCGGAAGGCCCCTAACCACTTCCAACGTCCTCACATCCATCTCAAGCACCACAAACCGCTCTCCAAGACACTGCACACCATACAACCTTTTGCTCTTCCGCTCCCTCCCCTCTTCTTCCACCCCCAGATCGCCTCCTTCCCCGGTAACATGTCCCTCCGCATCCGCATCCTCATCCCTAACCACCCCCCTCATCGCCCGAATCAACCCCCCCAAAGCCTCCGCCCTCCTCGCCGGATACCCAAGAACCTCCCCACCATCCCCCGCACGCACATGCACAACACACAGCACTCTCTCCCCCCTCCTCCCCTCCCCCTCCTCCTCCTCCCCAAAGGATAAATGCCGGCTAACATGTCTGACAAGATAATATATCGAGGGCCCCGTACCCCCCCCTGCTGAGCCGGACAAGGCGAAAGCGGGCGCGAGAGGAGCCGTAGAAAACGCAGGCGTGATCTGAAATCCCTGATGCAGTGGAAAGACAGTCGAGAGGATCGAGAGCCACGGGCCGAACCAGTCTGCATGCGCACTGGCAACGGCTGTAGGTAGCATACGAGCGAATTGCGCACGGATGGGTGCGGCCCAGGGCTGGATGGCGGGTTCTTCCTCTTGCTGGTCGTCCATTTCCGAGCACTGAGTTATCTCTTGAAACGGCGAAGAGGGAATATAAGTACGTGATGTCGTCCGTCGTTCGTCGCGACGTGCGAATTAGCGCATCCCGACATCGGTGCAATTCGCAATTCAGGTTCTGACGTCACGCGTCACCGTGCCCCCTCCTCACCTCACCTCGCCTCAAATCAAATTCCAAGAGAGCCCATTTATTCATGTAAAGGAGGCGGGACAGACAATACATATAAAGATAACTTAAGTAAATCAATAGTCAAATCTCAAAATCAAATCAGAAATCACGTAGCTACGCAGTACTAGAGTAAAAGTACACCAGGATCACATCACAACACACAACAAGGAACGCAGGCAACACATGTCACAGAAGAGAGGGAGAAAATGAAAAGAGAGTAGAGAGATGGAGAGGAATAAAAGGAAACAGAGGAAGGAATGTTTATGTATGGATATAGGCCGTGCGTGCGTACGCCAGCCCTAGTGGTGGGTAGGTAGGACGGAATAAGGGACGCCAACCCTAGTGGTGGGTAAGGATATGCATGGTGAGATGCAGGGCATTGTCCGGCGCAGTGCGTGCGGGACAAAGCGATCGGGGAGAGAGTGGGGATAATAGGAAAGGGAAAAAAAAAGGAATGAGAGCAAAGCAGGGACAAAACGAGAAACATGACCGAACAAAGGAAAAGAGGCAGGCAATTATGTAGCACGGCGGAAAACCAGAAACCCAGAAACTCAGCGAAATCAACACCCGCTAACCCTCACCCATCGAATCCCCGCAAAATCACACTGAAGAGAGAGAGAGAGCTCGTCCCTACTCCCCAACAACCCAATCGGTACTCCGCCCCACCAGCTCAATGCTATTATCCACCGTCCAAAACAGCTTCTCCACCGGCGTTCGCCCGCTCCAGCTCTTCTGGTCCCTGAGGATCATCGCCTGCTGCGCCCCAAGATTCCTCTGGTCATGCGCGAAGAGCTCCGTGTTCTCCGCTAGGGCCTCACTCAGGACCTGGATGTCCGCTAAGATGCTCTGCAGCGCGCGCACGGCGGAGAGGAGGAGCGCTTCTTTTCGGGGGCGGGGGCCTTGTTGGTGCTGTTGCGCGTTGGGGCTATTGTTATATTGGGAGTTGCCGTTGAACGATGACGGAGGGGGTAGTCGGGCAGAGATGCTCTGCAACACCGTATGCAAGATCCGCTTCGTCTCGCTCAGGATCTTCTGCGCCGCAGGCGTGTTCTTCCTCGACACAAGCACCAACGCCCGCGTGATCATATCCGACGCAAGCAGCTCCATCCTCCGCCTCACGATCACCGCGTCGCTCTGTCCCGGGTTCGGCGCTGGGGCCGGCGGGGGGGCATTACGCCCGTTATGATGATGATGTTGGTGTTGCGGGGTCGGTGGCGCGGGGAGGAGGGTCACGGTGAGTAAGACAGGATGCGCAAGCCGCGAGACTTGCTTTCCTGCAGCGGGGTCGTAGAAGCTTCCATCCACCTCGAAGACGGGCACCTCGTCGATCATGCCCTCCATCATGCCCTCCATGAGGTTCATGAGGTCGCCCTCGCCGCCTAAATCGAGCCCCATCGACGCGACGTACTGCTCCGTTGCGTTGCGCGCGCCGTTCCGGGGGCCGACGCCGGTTGTACTCGTGTTGCGGCCGTACCCCCCTCCACCACCGTTACTCGCGCCGTTAGGATTCCCATTGGAACCCCCATTCCCCAGCCCATGTATCCCCCCCGCATTATCCAACTCCACCTCCACCAGCATCTCCTTCCTCTCCCCATACCGCACCTCCCCCACCTCCACATCCACATCGCACCCATCACTGCTCACAATACTGCTCGGGCCCCCACTGACCTTCCGTATCCTAAACCTCCGCCCATCCACGACCTTCATGTGCATCTTCATATGCAGGAGCCCCACCGACATCATCCCGCCTATGCACCCCGCAAGACAATCCCGCAGGTCATACCAGTCTTTCACGAATGTGTAGGTCCCGGAGGTGTGGTTCGACATGAGCCAGAGGGAGGCGGGGTCGTGCGAGCGGCCGTACCCGAACGAGTGGATTGGGACGCTGAACGTAAATCATTAGTACATCGCCCGCAATTATAATATATAAAATTGAATACGCACTTGGCAGCCTCCGCCCTAGCAAGGACCAAATCCATCTGCGCCCTCCGTGTAGAATCACTCGCATCACTAACCAACATCATCCCGCTGATCGCATTCCGTGTCTTCCTTTGCAACACGACGTCCAACGCGTGGTTCACTGCCGTCACGACGTCCGTTTTCTCGTCCCTGCTCGTCCTCACAACAAACTCATCTGGACCCGGCGTGGGGGGCGTCGGTGTGCCCGGCTGCGACGACGGCTGCGACTGCTGGTGAGGTGGGAGGGGCGGCGGAGACCGCGGCGCCCCAATCCCCTCTATGAACCGTCCTAATCGCGTCCGACCGAGGTTGCGCCCCGGACAGAGGAAGGGCGTCTTCCGCACGCGGCCGCCCATGCCTACCTCAAAAGTGACGATGCTCAAACGGTCTTTGCTCCCCAGACTCGCGACGATGAAGTCTAAAGATGCCTTGATCACGCGGTTCTTTAGTGCGGCGGTGGAGGGGCTCGCGTTCGGCGGGGGGAGGGAGATGACGAGGATCAAGTCGATAGGCGTGTGCGGGAGCGGGTGGAGCGAGTTGGAGGGCCCGGAGGAGAGGTGCGGCGAAATGGTGGTGGGCGGGGACATGTGGTGCATGTATTCGTCGTATTTTTGCCCTTGAGGCTGGTGCGAATGCTGATTATGGTGATTAGGATGCGGGCCTTGCGACGTGCTGCTGGAGAGCGTGCTGCGGCTGGAGCCCTGGGCGAGGAGCGAGTCCGCCTGCGAGGTCGCGTCGCTGACCGTCGCGGTGCTCCCGCTCAGCATGCGCTGCGCCTTGCTCGGCACGGCGCCGAATTCAGATAGCGAGGGCCCGCTCGGGGGCGGGACCTGGGGCACTCTAGTCGCAGCGACCAAGTCCGTAATGGCATTCCGCCACGTCTCGAGGGAGGACCTGTCTCGGAAGATGAGGATGAAAGACTCTAAGCGCTCGTCTTCCATGTCGATTGTGAGGGATAGTTCGCCCGCGATGGAGGTCTCTGTGACTTGTTTGACGTGCCGGATGTAGACACGGCCTTTGAGGCGGAGGACGCCTTTAGATTGTTGTTGTAATGAGGCTACGTCGCTGGCTGCGCTGGAGAGGAGCCGCCCGAGGGATCGTTTCTTCTCCTCGATGACGCAGATGATCGCCTCACGGAATAGGTAGACGTAGAACTCGCGCACGAGCGAGTCGCGCCGCACGCTGAGGAGGTCGTACATCTGCAAGGACCCCAGGCCAGAGAGGGGGTGCCCTTTCCAGTCGATGATGCGGTTGCGGAGATCTTCTGTTATCGCTGCAAAGGGAGAGTCCGGGGCGGGGGTTGCATTGTAAGAATAAGGTGCTGAGTAGGAGGAGGATTCGTTGGAGAGGGGGCGGCGGTGGGAGTTGGGGCCGATGGTGGTGTCGGAGCGGTCGCTGAGGTTCTGAGAGGCATGGGGCGAGTGGTGGGATGGGTGCGGGGGTGCGGGTGGGGGCGAAACAGGATAGGTGTGGTCGATTACGGGCCCTGGGACGTGGGAGTGTGCACGACGGCTGGGGAGCTCGATGGTGACGATGCAGGTGAGTGGCTGGGTGGGGTCGGAGGTGCGGGTGATGGTGGAGAACTCGGGCTTGACGGTGATGGAGGGTGCGACAATGTACGACGACTGCTGGCCGCCGCTGTTGCCGGAGCGGACAGAATTGTTGCTGCTCTCGATGGGATCGTCTTCGTTGGGATCGTATACGGCGGGCGTCGGGTTGCGCCCGTTTCGCTGTGGGTTTGGTCGGCCTGGGTAGACGCTGGACGTGCTGCGGTCGACGACGCCTGTCAAAGCGGCCAGTTCTGCAAGGGAGGTGAGCAGGGCTAGCGGGTGTGCATGGCTGGCTGGGACTCACTGTTGCTTTTTCCGCCGTCGCCGTCGGCAACTTTCATGGGCCTTCGACAGACGCCGCACACACCGAGGTTGGCCTTGCGGGGGACGTTCGACCCTCTCGCGCCAGGAGGAGGGCCATAGACGGCGGCAAAGCAGGCCTCGTGGAGCGCATGGCCACACTCTGGGACGATGTGGGGTTTCTCGCCTGGGAGTCTGAATGAAAATGACAAGGGCTCTAGACACACGGGACACTCAGCCTCTGCATCGTCTGGATCGCGAGAGGAGACGACGGGGAGAGGAGCATGCGGCATCTGGGAATAAGGATGAGAGTCAAGAGGCTCAGGTCGCAGCTTTGACGAACTCAGAAAGCGGGTCCAAGTGGTAGGCGGCATCGCGCACTGTGAGACGCCGACCCCGGTCACCACAGTGATAGGCGCGAAAGAGTATTCTACGCTGTTTCGTATTCGATCGTTCGTCTGCAACGCTCCGACCCCGGCCACCGCCATCATGATGTTGATTCGACGGATAATCCAATAAGTGTCCAATGCGAGCAGCTGCCTGCCCACTCTGACATTATTGACATCGCCACTCCGTCCCTAACCCCCTCATCCTTCTTACACCGCCATCCTCCCCATGTATCCACCTCAAGACGTCTGCCAATATCTCATTGATTGATCACGGCAGCGCCGGATCTATTCAATTCTCAGTTCTTGCATTCGGACGGCCCTGGTAGACCATCATCAGCAGTATCCTCAAGTCGCGCAAACTACGCGTTATCTTTCCTTGATGCAGAATCATTGCTTAACTGCCAGTAGCCGCTCCTCGAATGCACCACCGAGATGTATGCTCAATTCGCTAAATATATTCCAAACAAAACCCCAACCTCGCATACAGCTAACCCCGGCAGATCCCTCAATGTCCGCTATCTAGCCCCTCGCATCAATTCACCGTTGGCGGTCCTCGACTGAGTCGTGTCCGCGCAGATCCCGGTGCTATCCAATCCCGCCTAGACCAATTCACAGTCAATCATCCAGTTCACCTCGGTTCACGTATAAATGCGAACGGACTATATTATCAATGTATAAGATCGCCCTCGACCCCTCGGTATACATATAACTTGACATCCTACATTCGACCCACTCAAAACCTCCAGTTAACGCCGCGTGCTTATTGCATATACACTCAATGACATAGACACCAGGCCCAAACTAGCTTGAACGTCAACGCGTCAATGTCAACACGGATCTTGGCACCATCCAGCCATTTTCACCCCCTCGCCGTTTAAAATAGACTGTATGCCGTATGACGCGCGGGTTGAAAGCTTGAGAGACAGCCTGAGGAGTCAGGACCCCGCTGCGCTTTTCGTCGATATAATTAGGAGTCGACTCGCGATTAATCCCCATTCCGCGAGTCAAACCCCCGAGTCCGTCAGCAAATTACCCCCATCGACATCGACATACCAGACCTATGTAGGAGTACTGCAACTGCGCGCAACTCCTCGCCGATGAACAATATCCGACACCGACGCCGGTGCGCGTTCGCATCGCACTCGAAACCCGTGTCAAATAATCGGAATCGTATGGTATGTGACATGGTACATAGACAACACGGGCCTGTCACTGGCGTATACTGCTACATATGCTCCGAGTCCAGAGCTCGTTATATCTCGATCACATTGGCACTCCGAGTCTTAAAGCTATTCAACTCGAAACGTCAACGTCAATGTGGACCATTCATGCTCATGTTAGCGTAGCAATTGTGTCTGCATTTCCTCCTAGATTCAAATACCAGGCCGCTCGCCGTCGCACCTCCCTTTCACCGATCGACAAATCCAAGGTCAATAGAGAGTTTTTGCAAGAGCGCCGGCGCTTTTCTGTCGCTATTTTACTATGGCAAATACTTCGGTGGCTCAATTTGTTTGGTATGGAGCATATATTAAACACTTGAAGCTTTAAAATGTCGCTTTTACCTGGAATTAGGACAACAAACATGTGCTAAAACGTGCCCAAGAAAAGCGACGAGAAAGCGCCGGCTCTTGCAAAAACTCTCTAATATGCTTCAATAGTCTTCAATATTGGATGCCGTTTCATATTCAACTTCAAATTTGTATTTGTATCGCCGGCATCAACCACGCGGGCCTCAGGCCCCAGGCTTGCCAATAGAATTGCATCCCTTCAAACCCCCGAGTCAAATACCAAATACCTCAGGCTAAAAACAATATATAATACTAATTGAACACAAAACTTGAATTCGGACCGTGTCATACATGTATCCATTGCTCGCTCGCAGCCCTGACTCCGATACATTCGACACTCGGAAGCCTTCAAGGTCAATATTATACTCAATGCTGGTCCTTACTCACACTCAAAATTCGTATCGTCTCGCGTAGATACTAGCGCCACGGACATTTGCCGCAAAGCTCAAGAGCACGTTGCAACTCGCAACTTCCCATGGCTAGTAGGCATGCTTGGTAGAATCCAAAGAAACTCCTAGTGCTGCCGACCTCAGCCTCAAGTGATAACATTACTAGTCGTAACGCCTAGCCGCCAGGCTCAGGCTCGTCACTCTGGAAGCTCCATCTGTTATTCTCTTCACTTCGGCAAGACCTCACCCACGGACCACAACTATTAGAGTAGACCTCAGCGCTGGTATCTAAAGACGGGACGACTCAGGCTCGGATCCTTGACTCACTGCCATGCCCGTGATCATGGCATGATACTGGGTTTTTCTCCACTTAAAACTCCCTCAGCAACCTCAACCATTAATCAAGCGCTATAATACAGAGCTCACGCCGGGCTTTCTATCTATGTATAATAATTGCTACCGTACTCCCCTCCGAGCTCCCTCGCAAATGCAGTTCACGCTTTAAATATACCCCGCTTGCCCCGAACACACTCCCCTCGTACGATAATTCCCACTCAAAGCTCAACGTTCATTGCCAGCAATTAATAATTAGGGCATCGCGTAGATACACAAACAAGGACCGCAGCCTCAAGTCCTTGCTTCTCGCGTCCTCATTTCCCTCCAAGCCAACCCAGCCTTGGTATAGTAAGTGTTCCTCCTGCCCCCTGCGCATGCTCCACTCGAATAGCCCAGCACGGACTCCCACTTTGAACTTAACATAGCATCTCTTGGCGTCCACCGAGTCTGCTTCCCTCGCTATCTCCCGCCCCTAATTCCGGATCCCACCTCGGCGACGTAACATAGCAATACATGCACCTCACGCACTATTATAACACCCAGCCCAGCGAACAATAAACGTAACCCTCGCCGCGATCACGATCACGACACACACTCTTCTCATGATCTAAAGAAGAAGAGGCTATATTAACACTCGTGCATTCCTTCCCATACCCATATCTCCATCTCCATATCCACATCCTCTACGATCCGTCGCTATACCGGGCAGCTACTGCGAAGGTGGCACACACCCCACCGTGACGTCCGACTTCGCCTTTTTCGGCAGGTCCAACCCTGCATGGGCCGTTGGGGACTCGCCAACCGCGCTTTGATCTCATCTCCGAATGCATGCGATCTGGACGGGTCGTGATCAGACTTACTAATAGGCTCCGACCCCTAGAACCCTCGGAACTCATGCGCTGTGATAGGCCTGCTAATGGATTACGTTTAAAGTATGTTCATCTCTGCATCCATCAAAGTGGAGGTCATGATTAGAGCGCGAGATCTTTAATCTTTAGTTTTGGAGCGGTGATCATTTTCTGCAGTACGTATACCAGAAATGCTGAGCTTTAGTGCTCACTTGGTCCTCTAGCGTTGCTTTGTTTTTTAATGATGTAATATTATAACAGCCTTCAAATTTCGTTGATACATACATAGGTTAAATTATAAATAAAGTCTTTTGCATCTTAAATCCATGGCCATCACATGTCACAAGAAATCCTCTGCGTACGCCTCAGGCTCACTCGGCTTCTCGTTCGTGGGAGTCCTTATTCAGGTTTGACCGTGGTGCATGGTGCCTGACTATATAATAGTGTCTTCTGTCTTGATAGCGGTATTTATATGCAGCAAAATCAGAGCGTCGGACAATCATGACGTGCTGCAGGAGGACATCGGTGCGAGAGGTCCGACGGTGGATCCTCCACTTTTGGATCTGAATACCGAGTTCTTTGCTTCTGCGCTGATGTCCCCTGGTAGCTTCTAATTGCGCGTGAAGCTATCTCAGTTGTGCATTCCTAGGATTCCTTCTCGCGGTGTCTCTTTTAGTACGTCCGGAAGGATTGCATCGGAACCTCAGGCTTGTTCAGTGTTATTATGTATTGATATTCAATATTTCCCCCTTCTCCAGCTTCGACGGCGCTTTCAATGCTGCTTCTCCATAAGAAATAAATGAACCCCTCCGTGGCAAACCCCACAACTAAGGGCTGAAGCTGCGGTGTGCACATCCCGCCGCCGCCACCCACCCGGTGCCACAGAGGTCCGGACCAATCGTGAGTCCGCGAATCTGCCACTTCTGCATACTTGCTGAGTCTTCACTTCTTCTCTATCTAGCTTCTAATTGTCCATAAATTTAACTCAATTGTGTAGAGCCTCAGCCACGCCGACCTTCCTCCAAAAGGGAGCTCTTTTGTTTTCTCCGTTGCACCTAACATATGGTATAATTTCAAGTAACTCGTGGGGTTCTGTCTTTCGAAGCATACAGAGATACATACCTTAGTGAAGAATATCAACGAGGCCTCGCTGCAGCTTTACCGCCCTAATCCCGATCTCAAGTTCGCTTCTTCGATCTATCGTGACTAGTACTAATTCCGCGAGGCAAGAGACGAAGAATTCACCACTCCCTGAGCAAACATCACCATGCGTTCAAGTATGTATTCTCTTCTAGTACTACACAAGTTGGAATCAGCCCCAACATGGATCATAAATTATTTGGACTACAGGAGAATCATGTTTTTATCCATCTTTGCAAATGTCTCTCACCGAGATGAATGAATAGCAGTTCCTCTGAACAAGTTATATTCCGCATTGTGTTCTCTGATGGCGTGCATCACAATCCAAACATTCCTTACTTCTACATATAGCACTCCAGGCAACATTGCACAGAATTCGCGCGTAAGGTCCACGCCCACAGTTGTCTCGATATTTACGTTGATGAATAGTCTCCCTATACGAGTCAAATGTTCGAGTCGACGAAGAGAAGGCATCCATGTTTCTACAGCATTCCGCCAAGCCTTGAATACAAGTTGGTATTCAGATATGATAACAAGTAATCCGTACCGTGATATCAATCATTATTCCAGCTTCCCCAGGACGGTACGTCTAATCGCTCCAATGACACTGGCAACAGAGCCAACAATGTCGTAAAATAAAGATCTAGAGAAGGTGTTAAAACACAGCTTGAAGAGACGTCGTCAGCCTTATGACAGGGTGACAAGTCAGGGTGATGTACACTTCTAGAGGTCGAATATTTCTTACTGCAGTCGCTGGCAAGTTCGGGAGAGAACCTTCCGCGATGCAATTCTTAGAAATCAAGTCATTTCGGTGAGCGAGAGACATCTAAGAGCCGGATGGTGCGAAAGAAAATTGCGCTCTTGCAGGAGCCAATAAACCGACTGCATAAATCCGCGGCTGCCCCGCGTGCTCAAAGTTTATCTGGCTAAGTTTGGCCAATGTCCCTGCAGCAGAAATTGAGGAATAGTGAAAGTGGGAGAGAGGTATTGCAGTCCGAGATCTACAATTGAAGGGCATGAGTGGATTAGAAGATTTATAAGTGTGAAGTTCTAGGTCGCTGATTTGATGCAAATCATGGCAGAGGAAAACAGTCCGAAGACTGAGCATTATGGGTTTCTGCAGGTGTAAGATAGCTCAGATATAGCTGTGTGCAAACGAGTTACCGTAGCACTCACATTATGGTTTAGACTGTTAAGATTCAACAAAGCATAATTGACCGTTGCAGTTATGCGAAGTTCTTGGAGTTTTGTTGAATGTTCGGAAAACGTTACTAACATAATGTAGACAGGACCAATCCCGTCATTAAGAGGGATGAAATAAAACCGTGTTAGGTTGGTGTGTCCTATGAGCGCCGTCAAGAGAAGTGTGACGACAGCACTGCCACTGGGCATTTTAGCCTCCAAGTCCCTAGGTAAGGTTGAAACTTCCTCGCATTCGTGGAATAGGGAATGCGATTTGAGTAAAAATTGATTTTTCTTTGTTTCGGGTGATTTGCAAGATTTGAAGCCGTGCTGCCGAGTACGGTTTAGTGAACAAGGTCGTCCATATATCAGTCCTTGCCGGATGGCTAGATATCCGTCGATACTGCCAGGGAATAATCAGCACAGAATGCTCGACAGGTTAATGCGAGGATAATAGATCACTGGCATCGTCAATGTCTTCGACAATGTCCTCGAAGAGCTCAGTTGGAAAGGAACGTCTATCTGGGGAGCTGAGAGCGGAGAGAATTATCTAATATCAACTTGTGGGAGGCAACGCTTCGCATGGCATGTCTGATTAATTAAGTACCCCTCAAACCGGTAATCCGCACCACAAGCCAAAGAAATAGATCGTCAACACTAATGCAATATTAGCTCAATATAGGCATGAGTGGATGGAGATGAGCCAGGACGAAGGTTGTGGATTGGATGCGGTCTGGTATAACTCGACTAGCGGGGCCGCTGAGCCGAAGTAATCTCCGCCGGCATTTCCACATTTCCACGTCGATGTACCGTTAATAGCGGCCTAGGAGTCTTATAATAATAATAATAATAACTCGTACTCTAAAGATTCTACGAAAATACCTATTTTAAGCAAGTGCACTTCAATTTATTTTGGGTGATAGGTGATTTCTGCTACTCTATTCCTTCGACCTTATATACCCTCCAGCTATTACTACATTGGTGATGGTATGACGACGACGTTAGTGGAGGATATTCAAAATTCAGTCTAGAGCGTTCTATGACTACAGCTTTCGAATTCAAGGATTCTGCACTAAAGGAAGTTAGAAGCGGCAAGTTAAGTATTGTTAAGTATGGTTCTTGAACAAATAGTTGAATGATCCTGGGCAGCATTGTGAAAGTTAGTGAAGTAACAGATCAGATTATCGTTTAAATTTTCAATGGGTCCCTTCAAACAGTACTGTGCCGTGAACCGGGTGACGTTGGTGATATGCATTCTTACTTCACTAATAACCTTCACAGTACTGCCCCACACCATTGACAAAATATTTAACCAAGGACCACGCTTAATACTACTTATATGATACTTAACTTGCTGCTTCTAACTCCCTTCAGTTCCGAATTCTTGAATTCCAAAGAGATAGTCACAGAGCGGCCTAGACTTAATTTTGATTTCTCACTTTCCATGACTGATGTATCTATACGGCATATAAAGTGAAAGAAACAGGGAGCAAAAGACATCCATCCATCACTCACACTGATCAACCAAGGTAAGTTGTCTAGAGAGAATGGCCAAATTCATAGACTCAGAGAGATTTTTCTGGCCTCTTTATCACTTACATGAGTGGGTAACTGGATCTTGCCCCAATACCTTGGGGTAGAGCTCGAGGCATAATTATTCCAAAATACTTCATAATTCGGAAAGAACTGGGCATCATACGAAGCGCATTGGATTCCTAAAATTTCAAATGTTCTGTATTGACAATATCGGCCTTTTGAGCCTCGAGGTGAATAATACGACAATATACAGTTATGCATTACTGGTGTGATAAATATCCCGCATTGAAATTTAAAGACCTATTACCCGGAGCGAAGCGCAGGACCCGATTTGTGTTAGTTTAAACATCTACAGTCTGAAATAATATATTTATCAGGAGAAATGACGAATAAAAACATTTTGGACTCAATGCCCTTTTTAGGAAATGACGAAAATGGAAACATAACGGAACCAAAAACACGTCGCGAACCAAGCTCGAACCGCAGCCCTCCTTTCACAATCATACCGGGCGTTATAGTATCGCTTATATACTTACTTAGGTATATAATTTGACATGATACATGTAAATGAGCTCAGAATAATTTCATAAGTTGTATTTTTTTATCAATTTTTTTTTCCTGGGTTTAGTGTTATCTGATACAATGGAGAACCTTTGAACGGGCCTGCCGACTCCCTCAGAGATATTGATTAATGTGTATATATTATAAAAGCTCTCAGTAGGGTGTTTCACGGCGGTTTTTTTTTGGGGGGGGGGGTTGAGGTTTTTTGGATGTTTCTCCAAAAAAAAAAACAGGCCAGACCCTCCTTTTACAGTGTTTTTACATATTTCTCTCCATGTATTTTTTGCCACTAGGAACGTACACCCATCGGCAAAGACATCGGAACTATACAGTCTTAGTCATAGTATCCCCCACAGGCCCACATCCAACAATCCTTGTTGTCTCCAGTTTGCCGCAGTGACCTCCATGCCATGACCAAGGTGATGGACATCATAATGGAGCCTGGTGGACTGCGCTTACATGAGCAGCAAAGGCTTTCACTGGGTATGGATATTTTGAAAAAAAAAAAAAAGCATCACTGGTTTCACAGCCAGCGCGTTTTTTTCGTGTATTTTAGTACATTTTAGTGAAAGTAACACTGAAAAAAAAAAAACCCGGCCGTGAAACACCCTAGTAAGCAGTCTAAGCCCTAATTCTGAACAGCAAAGGGTATCATTTATTATTAGTATTATACAGGCAGACAGTGCCATAACAGAGTAGGGTACAACCGGTTAGTTAGCAATGCAGTGACACTTAATCTCCGGGCACTCAGGGAGTTCAACAGCTTGAATAAACAGAAGCATTCTATTTGGTACTAATCTATTCACAGCAGTCAACAGCTGTGCCTCTTATCCTGCTTCGACCACGATGCCCTTCAGGGGACTTGGCACATCCTATATACTCTTAATCGACTCAAAGGATGTATCAAACCGGCGACAAAATATATCAATGCGTACGCACAATGCACATCTTAATCTCGGTACGATAAGTAGTGAGTCTGTAGAATTCTTCCACTTACTTCTGAATCTCTTCTTCCCTGATATCATTTATGTAGCTTCTTACACTTACACAAATAAGCTTTTGTCTCCTTCTTTCTGACCTTTCCTTCGACCTGAACGAATCAGAACGTGAGTCCTTAATCCTGAGTCTTCTTATCCTCCGAGTCCTTGACCCGGATCTGATCATAAGTGCGAAGAAGTCGGACTGGAGAAGAATTCCGGGGTAAGATGCACCGTGCCACCACCCAGGTCCCAAACAGCCAAACTAAGAAATTCTAACAAGCTTCTAAATTCCACGCTAGAAGCTTCATCGACATCATCAGGACCAGAAGTAGAACTCAGAAAAAAAGGACGCATCTAGGCCTGCTTCGCTCTTGGCTCCCAAGCTCTCATTCGATGACTCGTTCGTTCTTGGTAATCTTAGTGGAATTTTTTTTCCATTTGAGATTGATACGACTTTTTTTGATCAGAGACATAACAAACGACCTTCTGACCTTGTTATATAACGTGGTTTAGCTAACATTAATAATCCCAACTTAAACAGGTGTGACGCCTCCCTGCGCCTGGATCTCCGAAATAATCCTATCGTTTCGAGCATTTCAACACAATTGCTGGCTACATAATTTAGGTTTACAAGAATCATTACGACAGCAGAGATCCCTCTAGCTGTCTCCTATGGCGTACCATTCGTACAAAAAGTCCGAAGGGGCGCGCTGAGGAGGTTTTCATGTATGTGTATGCCGGTTTTCAAATTTCTATGAGATGCTATAGTATGATTTTTCTAATTATTTTGTGTATTCTGAGAAGGTGTGATGATCTGATTTGGACTGACTCGCAGTTTTCAGGCAATTTTCAGGTATGTATACATGTGCCATATTTTCAAAACATTTTAAAATCACTGTTCGTCATTTCCGGACACAGAATAATAAATCAATCGAGTTTATAAAGGGCGGGACTTAGGATTGATTAGCCATAAGGGAGGGCTAGGAAAAATGAAGAATTCCGATTTGAAAAACATTGGGAGCCTTGTCAGCGGTCACTCGGTGACGATCATGTCACTGTTTGTCATTGTTTGGGAGCCCATGGGGACAGGCGGTTGCTGACGAGAGGTTTCCTACACTCTGTTTTCAAAATCCCAATTGCTACTTTTTATTCTCACCATTAAGGCTCATGCAGCCACCCTGCAACTTTTCAAAGAAAAAAACTTATTTGCCTGAGGGTCATATGGTAAGCCCATCAGAGGATCTCACCAATTTCTAAAAATATCTGGCACATACATCCTTGGAAATAAGTTACTATCCTGGGTCGTACGTCTCTATAATTCTCCAAACTTGTCTATTTCACTCTTACAGAACCAGGATTCTCCTTGAGAATAACAACAAAATGTTCAAATAATTTTGTGACTGAGGTATACACATACATGAAAATGGCCTCGGCGCATGCGCACACCCATTCGGACTTTTTGTGCGAAAGGAATGCCATAGTCTCCTAATCCATGTAAAAGACCACCATTTCCTGATGCTTTATCCTTATCCAAATATACCCATGCAGTGATTCAGAAGTGTCCTATTACCCTAATCAAGGCATCGCAGTCTTGCTTATATTTTCTCAAGAATTCAGCGGCATCATCTATTGTTTCGAGGACAGATTCCGAATCTTGAGAGAGAGGCTGCTGGTTATGGAGTGAAACTCGTTCTGTTCTATCCACGTAAAAAGCGTCAGCAAGTGTTTCCAATTCGTCCTCAAAGACGGAACAATCAGTCGGATTGTCCGTGTGATCCCAGCCATGCATAAATTCCAAAGGAGATATACAAGGAAATATGCATTGAGGGAAAGGTAAAGATGATAAAATTGAGATGGCTTGATGATTCAGTGGATGAGTTGCGGGTGAAATTGGGATAAAAGAAGTGTCATTCAGTCCAGGAGGAGATGGCTTAGATGGGGAGGTTGTTACTGAGCGGAGGCTCAAGGTCATTCAATCTACACCGAATAGAGAGAAGAGTCGAAAGTCATTATAATGCAGCCTAGACTATAGCTATTCGAAATGTCTTAATGTTAGTCTGGTTATGAAACGAATAGAATAGTGGCCTTACAATTTAGATTGAAATTTTCTCGTAGCCTCTTCCGCCTCGCAATCCTCATATAGCTGCAGCAGTGATCTGGAATTCAACCTAAACAGGATGAAACTTCCTCCAGGATATCTGTCATTGAACGCTTCCAGAACTTCAACAGCTAAAGGAAAATCCTGGAGAGCAAATTGTTTAAGTTCTGAAAGAATAGACATGATGAGTGATTGATTTTGCAACAGGTCAGTCGCACAAAGCAAGGGTAAGTGGGTGTGGGGTATAGAGAGATGTTCACGTCGTTTCACTGATAATCTCCTTTTTGTTTGAAGGTTGTGAAAGGGAACTCCGCTCGGCACGCAGGGTGCTCGAGAACAAGGCGCGAGCGCTAGTAAGCTTAAAACCCTTGTTTCTTCCGTCGCTGGTTATGTCACTGTACTAATGGTGCTAAATTCTTTTCCTCGACCTTTCTATTTATCCTCCTTATCTCTTCGGAGCCGGGGTTGAAATGCTCCTCGATAGACTAGGCCATAGGAAGGAAAAACCATTCACGCCATGGTGCTGATTCCTCTAGATCCAGTATTAAGCACTAATTTTCAAAAAGACGCATCACATACTCTCAATTGGAAATGGAGAATTTGACTGATTCGACCCTGTATTTTACATCGTTTTTCATACGGTGATACTTAGGGTGAGATGCATTGGAAATTTGTAATTCGTCACGACACGGATTCACAATATTAGTCCTAGACTAGCTCATGGTACCCTGACCGTCTAAAGTGTTGTTATTTTTTGCTAATTATTATGCGGTAAATGTGGACAAGTAATGGACGGGAGTCAGCTCAGCCTACAAGCACTACATAGTAGCTTCAGCTTGTCTTGCCTACTAGTAAGACTAAGTTAGATAGAAGGGATGGTTGAAGTATAGTATAAGTATTAAAATTCGAACTACCGAATAGAATTCATGTTATAAATGCAATTATAGAGAATGAGTAATGAGTATTTGAGAAACTCTCCAGAAGCAAGGGAATGTTTCCGGTGGAAGTATTTAGCCGTACATATCCGGGAAGCGCTCTCCGTCCAAAAAGTATAGTAATATTCCATACAGATATCTGTCAATTCAATTACACTAAATGGACCGGCATTTACATGATATTCATTAAGATTTAGTAGATGTAGAATCCAGATGAGGTAGCACAGTGGCTTATACATACTTATGCTACGAATAAGCTTAAATTCATGAAAATGGGATAGGGGGAAGTTCAATAAATTACGGAGAGAGCTACTAGTAATAGTAAGCTACTCTCATAGCAAGATAAGCGGACGCTGAACGTCGTTCATGAGGACAGATGATCCATGTCCAGCGGCTGTCAAGTTCGGATACCAGTTGGCCATCATCTCGATAATGTCTTGGGCATAGACTTCAGGGAGTTCAACGAATGGAAAGTGTCCCCCTTCGATATGTTCTAGAGGGCATAATTGTAAGAAAAAAGATGAAAATCGAGAGTTGAAAGAACTAAACCTTTGTAATATGTAAGATTCCCAAGTCCCTCTAAGAAGACCTTAGGATGTCTTCTGTAAATTCAAATAAATGTCTAATGTGAGATCTGGTTGCAAATATTTTAATAAATCACATACACTCCTTCCCATTGATAAGTCGCATAGCCGAATGGTTTACTTGTGACGGCTTTAACATCGCTTGGAGCAAACCCGGGGAAGTTCTGTGCGTAGACATATAACGTCGTTGGGAATGAGCCAGTGAGGAAATACAGCGACGCTGTTGACAGAATGTAAGTGACGTTGACAAAGGATGGGTCAGACCCTGTCAGGGATGAATTAAATTGATGGAACATCGTGGGTCGAAAAGGGACCAGGCTTACAATCCCTGTATTTCTCCGCGATCCATGTCAATTGGCCCATAGGACTGTCAGCTAGTGCGAGGCCCAGTGTCCATGGCTATAAACGTCATGGTGACATTAAAAAGAGGAACAGTTAAGAATAAGTACGCATGCAAGACCAGCGTTGCTTACTTTAGTCTGATGCATGTTGAAATACGCCGTCCCTCGTTGAAAAAATAGACTGCCGAGCTCTAATCCGGAAAGCTCAAATTTATTCAATTGCTGTATGCCATAATACTCCTTGGATGGGGGTACAATGGCGAGAAAGTTGAAGTGTGCTGCTTTGACTTCGGGATATTCGTTGAGGAGACACCAGTTGATTAAAGCTCCCTATATAAACCATGGGATCAGATGAAATAGTGGGGACTGCCCTGACGCACCCAGTCGCTACCAGAGACGCTATATCCAGTCTCATACCCCAAAATATCTATCATGAGGGAATTCCATATCCGCGCAGTGTCGTTGACGGTCCATACTGCTGGTGGGGGAGATGAGAAGGCAAAACCAGGGATCGAGGGAATAATAACGTCAAAGGATACAGTTCGGCCATTGACGGTCGTCGCCGATGTAAGACTTTCGACCACAGGTAAATATTCAAGAAAAGATCCTGGAGGCGAAGACTTAGCTGTCAGTGAATAATTGGTAAGAGGGAAATTACGTACCTGGCCACCCGTGAGTCAATAAAAGTGGAATAACATCAGACGAGTTGGCAACTTTCGATCTTGCATATACAAAATGGATGTCGAGGCTCTCGATTCTCGTCTGGAAGTGATTGAAGCTGAATTTTTATTATAATTAGCAGAAAGCTATTATAGGGAACGTACTTACGAATTGATATAATCCTGTTCAGCTTTCCAGTCGAATGTCTCGAGCCACGTTTTGCGTAATTCATTAAGCCATTCGGCATCCATACCGGGATTGGAGAAGGGGGGGCTCGGAGTGACATGCGCAATAGGTGGAAGACTTTGGGGGATATGAGTACGCCGAATAAGCTGCTTCATCCGTGGAATTCCTGATGTCAGGTCAACGCGAAATGGCTTCACGAGGCTCGCGCATGCGCTGGTGACCGGGGAGGCCACCACCAACACTAGAGAAAAGAAAAATGATCTTCGAAGGCAGTGCATGCTTCAAACTAGCCGAGCGAAAGGATACCAAGAATGAGACAGAGGTCTCCTCAGTTGGAGAAGTTATAAAGACGTTCGATATAATTGCTGTTTGACAGGAAGTAAAAGGCTGTCATTCCTGCGCTTTCATATAAAAGGCGAGAGGACTCCGGCATGAATCGGAACCGAGTCCAGCAGGTATCTCTCCCTACGGATACAATAGTAGGTAAGCAAGTAGCTCAGGCTTTGGAATTTGACAGCAATAGATGCAGCCAGGTTTTCGCCAACTTGGCATCACGGAATCGAGAATAAGCATTCAAGCGCGCTTCTGAGGTCCCGGACCTGTGGCGGAATCTTATTGCTGCAATACAAATCGGAAATAAAATATCATTAGAGTATTTGAAGATACCGAGGTATTTTGAGATGGATTCGATGCTATAGGCTGATGAATAGTCAATATTTAAAAATGAATCAGATCGGGAAGGTGCACTCACCGCACTCTCCATACGAAGCAATCTGACTCATCTACTGAATCCATGGTATTGAGACTGCATTTGACCACATGGCAAGGGCGGGGCTGCCACGTCCTGACCGCATTAGGAGAACCCTAGGCAACTTCCTAGTATGGATAACGCCAATAGACGGATCTGCAAGTGTCGACGCAGCCCCATGTGTGGTGATCCTGCTATGTTCTTACGACACTGTAATGATTGTGAAAACGGGTTATTTCTTTGTTCCCTACTCGCTTATTTTGCCGAAACGCACGCAATGGGTGAGGAGGCCTTGGAGCGCATTAGACTCCGTACGTTTTGGTTCTTTAACGAGCATTGTTTCCCATCCGTAAGGGATGCGCGCGATACTCAGGACCTTTAACGCTGGGCAAAATATATAGAACTGGGATGGGATCCCTGCCGGCTCGGATAATAATAAGTACTGTGGAAGTACTTCTAAATGGAAGACAAAGACTTATAGGCGGACATCGATCATGGTGACCTAAAGTGGAGAGATTAAATGTGGACTTCGAGTCGAGGACAAAGAAAGTAAAGATGACGTGCCATATTACAGTTCCCTTTGAGCTTATCAGAGAAGCGGCAATATGAACATTGGGCTATAAGAGAGAAGAAACCTCCTGGCGGCCTTGCCACCGTGTCTGTAACAATTTTTCTCGTGCCTAATCCAACATATACAGGTACCACAAACAATCTGTAGTAGAAAGCATAGCCCTCTGAATCATTTTCTAAACTTCAAAAAAGGTTGTATTTCTTCTCCCAACCTCTTGAAGTTCTGCAGAATCCGCATATCCGCTTCGTTCATAATATCACCAGAACTCCATGTCATCGCATTCTCATTCTTCAACAGGAAACTTGTTTCGCTTGCGGGACAGACTGTATTGTCCGGCGGGAGCTTGCCGTCAAAGAAGTATTCGCGGATGGCTCGACCTGTGCAAAGCGATGCCATTGCCACGGAACAGTGCTATCATGAAATAAGGAAGAATCATGAAATTTGATAGGAATGAAACTCACACCAGGGGTGTCTTGAATAAGAAGACGGGAGTCACTCCCAAAGGCCTTGCGTAGGGCCTTACTCAAGGGGTATAACCGACTAGATAAATATTATGATAACTGGTGCAGTAATAAGCAGATAACTTAACTCACGTCAGCCTATGTGTGCACAATCAGTAAAGTGTTGTTCTGGATATATAACTTGAATAATTCACAGTATTTCCAATAATTAAAATCGGATTAGAAAACGAGTGGTTAAATAGTCCAGTAGATCTCTTAGTTGGCCTTGTCTTCCAGTGATAGCATACATCCAAACTGGCAGGCATAAATCTTTTTGTTGTTTTCTTGTAAGCAAAGGGTCTTCATCAACATTCTTTTTCAGAGCATCCTTGAAAGTCATATTCTCTGGAAAAGCGGGGCTATCTGCACATATAACAGCAGGATTTGCTTGATCTATTTCAGGTTCAACAGACCAATCTGTTTCAAGTTCATGTTATGCATGGTTCAGGAGAGTAGTGCTGTTGCCCACAACACAGGAAGCAATGTAAGGGAATATATATATTCCCTAGTATAAAGTTGCTATAGACTTTATTAGACGCATATATGCATCTAATGTATATTTGTACATAATGAATTGACTTCGCGTCAATTCCTCTTAAGTCCTTATGGACTTCTATGGACACATATATGCGTGCCCACTTAGGTACATATTTTATTACATAATATATATAGTTACATTACATAACTTAGTAGTATATATGTAAGCCTGGGTCAGCGACTAGCGCCGCCCAGCTTAACCCATACCTGTACTATATTGTAACTGAATACATACTATTGTAAACAGTCATTGCACAGGTGTGAATAGTGAAACCAACGTAAAGACATTGTCTTTACAAGCAATGAGAGATTTTCCTGCAAGCAAAACATGAGGAAAACATTAGAAGTCAGCCCCATTTTCTCAGTGTTTTCTCAAACACTGACAGAAAACCTGATTTTATTAAGATTTTCCTGCAATTTATGGAAAATACTGAGAAAATGGGGCCCACTTTCCAGGTTTTCCTAATGTTTTCATCTGAGGAAAACATCTCAATGCTTCCAGTGCAATGGCGGCTGTGAGGCCTTTGGCCAATTCAGGCCAGCTGTGAGGAGAATACATGCCACGGAGTAATCTACCTGATTATACAATGTCTCAATAATCACTAACAGAAGAAAATGGGAAAAAGGATCCTAGCATACCTTGGAGAATACCAGAAGTGAGAATAACAGGTCTCCTTGCATGCGGTACTGAAAAAGGGTAGTTATAAAGGTCATATAGCAGATTGTCTATTTCTGAGGTAATGGATTTTGTGGTCGAATTTTGGGTTGCTAGAGCATATAGGGTGGGACCAACCTGTAGCAACTAATAAGGTTAGGATATGTGACATCAAACATCTAAAAAGAGAACCTCTTGGAAAGCAGTGATGAAATGTTCAAATGTTTTGTCCATATCCATATAAAAATCTAGATCAACTTGAAGGCAGCTCAATGATCAAGATAACATTAAGACTGAGTTGGATACTTACATTTCTGCCATTATACAGAACACATTGCTGACCAAATGACGTGGGTTCTAGAAAGAAATATCATTATAGATCTAATAATAGTAATATGATAAGGATGGATTTTAGCATACAGCGGTACCATCAAGAATTACACGGCCAACCCTGGTTGGAAACCTGAGATAATGGATATTTGACATCATGTAGCTCCAGCTAGGTTGAATGACACCTACATATTCACAAAATAACTACCTATAGTGGTGCCATAAGAAAAGTCCTAGTAATTAACAGGAACATGTTCCCCTTCAATTACAGAACTTATATTCGAGATCACGGGCTACAGCTACTGTTCCGATGTGTTTGAGGAGCTTGCCCGAGGTTTCCTGGCATAGTTGGGCTACAGCTGTGCTCTGTGCATCCGCTTATCAAACTTGTGCAGTGAAGACAGCCAAATCAATGGAATCCGATCCATTCCAAAACTCTAGGCCGGTTTCCTGACTGGCATGGAAGTTGTACAGCTCTATCCTGCACCATTTGGGAGTTGAAACATTCAATTCGTGGCCTACCGGTAGATTTTCAACCAGTTACTTAAATCTGATTTATGTTAAACATACGTGGTGTTGTTACAGTAATTCCCTGCGGATCCCAGGAAACCTGGATATGTCGTTAGTTTTTCAAGCGAAGATAGTTCAAACAAAAACTTACAATATCGTATCTGCCATCCAGATTAGCAACTAGCATTGCTCCAGCCCCATATATAAACATTACATCAGGAAAACGGGCAACGGCGCCTATTTTTTCCGTAGAGCTACACAAGCAAATATCTATGGAAATAACTTGCAGCTATGCTCACTAGCTCTTGCTACAGGTTCTGGACAAACTCCGCCAGTTTGAACAATTATGAGCACCAGGCGACAGGTCACAACTTGGTATCGTACCACTCCCCCACTGCCTACCAGCACACACTGTTTTCACTGCCTCACAGTCTTCATTCCTCTCTCTCTTTCAAGACCTTCGGATAAAGGTAATGTTCTTAATTCCCTGCATAAAATTGGAGTGAAATTGAACCTGCTGCAGGAGTCGTCGGCCAGGCACTTCACATTTCTTTGCCATCGGTGAGTTCAATCCAATGGTAACTTCCGCTCAGTTATTCAACAATTGATTCAATTCCATATCATTATAGAATCGACTGCAACTGACCACGTATCTGCAAGGGTGCTCTGGTGCTAGAACACCAATGATGGTTTGGAACGGGCCTTAGGGTATGTACTTCAATGCATTTGGATGTTCTATATGCTAGCTAATACTGACATGCCAGTTGTAACGTCGGTCCAATACTCAACACAAGAACCATAAAAACTAGGCCCTCAGCGTCCATAGGATATCCTATAACTAAGTGGGACTTGTTATCTTCAGATGTTACAGCTCTGTTCTAACCTTGCGCTCTTCTGTAGAATGGCATATATGTTATTCTACAAGGTCAATTATTTCTTCTCCAAGACCTTGGCTTTCATCTTCCCTTTTATGCCGCACGGACCATTCTTGTTTCTGAGACCTATTTATATTGTGATATATTATTCACTGATGCAGCTATTAAAATTCATTCATGTATTTATTTTATGAAATATATTGATGTTTTTGATGTCTACTACATAATCATGCATTGGAAACTGGTTCTATCAGACTGGGAAAATACGACGTAATACATATGGCTCTAGCAATTCCTATTGAGACTACAGGCTCTATATAGTCAACTATAGTACCTGCAACTGCTAGCCTAGCGGAAAATGGCGGGCTTCTAGTGAAGCTACAGAGACTAGTGTAGTGTACATAAATTACAGAGGCTACGATCACTACAGGCGCTATGTAGACTATATAGTGTTTGCTAGGTTTCCTGATGTACGCCACTTTTGATATCTGCATAAGTCATATTATACTCCACAATTGATTTAGATAGAATAGCAGACCTGCCATTGACACCAGGGCCGCCAGGATTGGAAATATGAGATACGGTATGAGCCCGCATGGTCCACTGCGCAGAACCTTGGCAGATGTGACCGTAGAGCGCGGCGTGTGACAACAACTTGAGGAGCGGATCGATATCAGCGGCCGTCGTTTCCTGTGATTTCACTAGTGACATTCTTAGTTGTTATCTGAAAAAATTTCCCGTTCTCCTTCAACTACGTATACTACAGAAATGCACTCGTATGTAGACTTATCGAGGCTGACAAAAGTCTTCTTAGTTCAATTCCAACCTATTCCAACTTGCCGAAGTTATGTAAATTTCGGGACCTCATGCAAGATTACAGCTGTTTCAGGTACGCAAGGCGGACTCTCACGATCACATGATTTCTTCGAAAATAAACCTGCTGCAAAGATCATTCAATATCTCGGTCCCCACTGCGAGTTAAGATCTATTTTTTTTTCCTAAGCATCTTTATATAGTATCCTCTTACTATATTACATTGAATGTTATTATGTGTACCTAAATATATATCTGAATAAAACACCTCTTATTCCTGCCTTGAAGCAATCCATGATACCTTGCATGGATAATAGGCAGGTTTGAGCATACCAAAATTTACTCTGACATATATATTACCATTTAGAATTCTCAGATGCGTCAAACCGAAGCTGTGAGGAGATGTTCCCTTCCCTGCAAGGCGCCTGACCTCCCGGGTCATAACAGTGTGTATACACCTTGTTGAAGCGGTATAACACAGGGAAAACTTTTATAATAGTATATAATATTTTATTATACATTAAACGGACCCAAAATACTCTGATTGAGGGGAAGAACAGCTAAATTATGACCTGCTGACCTGGAAAAAGACTACCAACCTATAAGGATATTTAAGGGAATTTAACTCAACAGAACTTTAGTGTTTGTGACAGATATCGTGTATAAAAATTATCAGACTTTAATACGCTGTGGTTCACAAGATACAGAGGATTTTCACCAGAGTCATTATTTTCGAACAAATCACGTAACTGTGGGATACCGCCTTGCGTACCTGAAACAGCTGTAATCCTTCTTATCTCTAATAAGAAATAATGGTTTCCAGAAGTACTTCTACACTGCCTTCTTCTGGTTATATTTCTGTCGCTCAGTCCCGTGCAATTGAACCTGTCGCAAAAATCGAAACTGCCTAGTAGTGAACCCTATCAGGAATTCAAAAGGTCGCCTAGGCATTGCCAGGCATCGTCGGGCTCTGAACCGTCAGACTCCACTAGGCAGTTTCGATTTTGCTTTATTGGAAGACCTGAATGGACAATGTAAGTCTGTCAACTATTTTGTTTCCATTCGCACATTCAAAGGCATAGAAACGCGTTGATTCACGACCAGGAGACAATGGAGTCGATAATAACAATGGATCCAGCCTGTGGAATAGAATCACCATATGAGACGACGCGTTCGAACACTCATTAAAGGCAATAAAAACACGTTGTTTTATAAAGCAAATCCCTCATCCACCCTTGCATCTCAGCAGTTCGATCTTTCTACATTCAAGTAGATCGGACTACCTTCTCCGTATCCCGAAACAACCAAATTGGGCACCGTGAGTACTTTTACTACCTAAAACCTACTTCAGTCTACTAATAACGTGTACGTAGCTATCATGACTCGCTTTTCCCGTACTGATCTATCCATCTCCTATCCAATTTCCGACCGAATATCCACACTCCTGAACTTGCCACATATGTCGTACAGCGCCAAATTCCATATGCTCGATGCTTTCGAGACTACTGGAGTCGACGCAAAATTGAACTCAGTCTTGACAATGATCCGCAATTCACAAGACTTCGAATACCACCTCGAAAATCTAAGAGAAAGACGAGGATAGGCAAGAAAGAAGGCTACCCGGCCCCCATTCTCAAACTACCTGTGGAGCTTTTAATGCACATCTTTATTGCAACTCTGCAACCCAATCATCTTCGTCGACCGTTGGGCACAGTTATGCTTGACTACCAATGGGAGGACATTATATGCGACGCTGGATAGTTCGCGGAAAGGCTGACACTCGAGAAGGTAGCTATGAGCCTCGTATGTCGGCATTAGCATGCTGTTGTTCGACAGATTCCGGAGTTCTATCAAACATTATTCCTGGCCACTGGGAGTGGTATCGATCCCATGACAGTCATGTCAAAATTCCTTTCAGTTTCAAAGGGATTGTCTTTATGTTTTCATCCAACCTGAAGTTTGGCGTTGTTTGAACAACCAAACTATAAGTCTTCTTCTTCAATTGAAGAGCAATACTTATGCATCATATCCGCCTCCTTAGCGTGTCTGCGATGTCTTACCTCAATGTACTCTTTCCTCAGGGAAGTTTATCCGACACCATTGCATTGTGGCATTTGCATATCTTTCCAAAGGATCCCATCACCGGGTTTGAAGATTGGAGGACAGATTCATCTATTAGTCGAATCAACGCTCTTGGTTGGATTGGAATTCCTTCTAACTAGCTCAAAGCTGACATCCTTCATCAGTAATCTGGGTGCAGTGTTCCCGTGTGTCCGAGCCTATCCAGCGCTGTCCAGGGCGTCTGAAACGCCCCAAATGAATAGACAGTGTTCCCGGATCACTCAGGATTGGCCGGGACATCAAACCGAGTTTACTGATATTCAATGCCAAGGACTGCTATTTAATGCAACAAGAAGTCATGCATATAGTTACGCATTGTCCCAATCTTGTATATGGCTTCATCCACTTCGAGGAGGCCGGAAACTTGGATACATCTATCCTTGGAAGTGAACCCCTGCTTCCAATCTGGTCTCTCTCTCGGTAGAACTTTTAGGAGAGATAGGTGGACCTTCGAGTATTAGCTGCATTTTACAAGGAATGAACACACCAAAGCTTAAACAATTCACAGTTCACATAATCCCCAGGCCTTTGATGTGGAATTACCAAATATCCACCATATGTTGGCGGGCATTGGGTCTTGGTTACACTCGCGTGGTGCACCTTTGGAACAACTTCGATTGAGCTCGGAGACATGTGATCCCGTTCTATTGCCTGATGAAGATCTTAGTTACTTTTTCGCTGGCGTCTCGGAAGGAAGTGACCTACGTTTGGAAAGTTGGTGTATCGGTGAGCAGGGCTCTGACATGTTGAATGACAGAAAGAATCCCTCAACCATTCTAGCAATGATATTCCAGTATCATCATTAAATTTTCTTATAAATTACTAGTAACTTCTCGATTGGAAGGTCCTTGATTTATCTGTAATCCGCCCGTTACCGCCGGTATTTTCTTCTATTTCTGTCATCCCTGTTGCATAATTGAATATTATTATCCGAGTGCATCGTTCCGATATATAATCAATGGTATTGATTCCTATATACAAAGCATCATCATTATAACTGAAGTCGTTGGACGCATTGGATGCCACAGATCCATAACTAGTTCACCCCCTCTTCTTATTTGATTGTAATTTAAATAGCCTATAAAATAGTGCTATTATATTCATTTCTCAGTGAACGATGAGAAAGTACAAATATACGAAAACTTCGTAAACATACCCAACATAAAACTGTGGCACTGGCAGACCGCGTGATGAGCAGTGACAGCTGTGGCTTTATAAACATGAACCCTATCAGATATTTTACATTACGTCTAATGATGTACTGGCACGCTATCTTTAATATTTGACATTCGAATCAGTGTGCACATTAGTCATTCGGTATAACCGTTCTGCCAGTGCCACTGGAATAATCCCGTCGTGTTTAAATTCCGATCTTGAATGAGTTGACTCTTAACCATTAGGTAAGTACATTGACTTGAGGACGGCGCTTGCTACTTAGTAGGCCACTGTCCCGTGAGCAGCTCAGTCAAAGCCTAATGAATATCTGGCACAACGCATTGGACCGGGGATCTGACTGTTTTTTGCCTTTATTTTATTTTATTTGCTTTTGCTTCATTTGAAGTAATCCTATACGTAAATTATTCGTTCGGGCACAGTATATAGAGTCTTAGTACTTATGTATCATTTTCTTGGGTTCATGCTGGTTTCCGAATTAACATGAAAAGTTTTTCTGAGTCCTTCTCTATCGACCAACAACACCTTGACCACCGATTTGTATAATCTGAGTTCCAAATTCAAATATTTACCGTTGAATATTGGAATGATTATTAGAAACTTCGATCATCATAAACGATTCAGAAGACATAAGGTAGTAATACACTATAACATATTTGCGACCATGAAGAAAAATGGAAGAAAAGAAGAAAAGAAACGATAGCCGTCGTTAATAGAAATTTTTGTACTAGATGATCATACAGGTACGTCGCCCATTCATGAAATACTCATTTACTACTCATTCAAGCGGTGCCTTGCAACATCGCCCTGCCTTCTTCAACCTTCTTCGCATCGCCGGTCAACTTGCCAGCAATGATCTTGACTTCTCCCTTAAGTTTCTGGCCGAGTGAAGACTAAAGGAATAATAAACAATCAGCACATTGCAAAGAAAAGTAAGCGAACGCAACATACCTTCCTACCATAACCCTTCACATCGCCGTTTCCACCCGCAGCTTCATTCGTCTCAACAGCTTGGGCAGGAGGATGTTCGTTAATAGGCGAAGGGAACGCATGAGTCCTCTCTTGAGGTGGCTCCCTCCTACGCCTCTCCCTCTCCTCCTCCTTCGCCTTCTCCTTCGCCGCCTTCTCCTCGGGGGTAAGTTCGTAGATAGGCGATTGCAGCCTGGGCTTCTCCTCGGATTTCGCCACATTGACGTTCGAATCGCTGAAAGCATGGGTATTCTCCTCTGGCGGGTTCCTCATCCTCCTCTGATGTTCTTCCTCCTTGGCCTTCTCGCGCGCTGCAACCTCGTCGGACACAACCTCTTTTCCCTCGACTATCATGGACTCTTGTTGTTGTTGAACAGGCCCATTAGAAGACCTGTCGTGTCCTATCTCGCGCGCAGCGGCGGCGGATTGATCTGTTTCGGTTGTGTAGCTGCTAGCAGCGGTGGAAGTGGGCGGGATAGGGATGATAGATGCGTCATCGGCTGCAACTAGCGTGCCGGGGACAGCGAGCGTTGCTGCTGCTGCTGCGATGGTGGTGGTATTGGATTGGGTGGTAAAGGACGCAGAGGTCTTTTCGGCGAGTGTAGAGGACGGTTGAGGAGGTGAGAGGGTGGCGTCTGCGGTAGCGTGAGGGTCCTTATCGTAGGAAGGGTCATTCACGACCATGGTAGGGGCCTTCTTGGCTTCAGCACGGTTTAGAGGGTTGGCGTCAGCTATGATTCGCGTTAATGAACATATTGAAAATAAAGCATTATGACGTACCTGCAACGTTCTGTTCAGTGGCAGACATATTCGTGGATTCGACTTCGTGATAGAGTGGCAATTGGGTAACGGCAGATTCGATTCGGCTTCCTGGTAGAAATCCTATGCCTTCGGTACGAGTGGGTTCAAAGTTAAGCGTTCGATTCTTGGCTTGGAAAATATGGTTTCTTCGCGTCGGCAGGTTCTGGGGTAGTTGTGGATATTTTCAGTGAGATTCAAGCTTTTAAAGGAGGGACAAAGGATCCAAGTCAGACTTACAGAAGATTCCGACACTCTATAGGCGCTCCAAATACGCTGTTCGGGGATGTACTCCTTCGCAGTTCCGCTGCCGTTAGGACCTGTTCAGCAGCGGCCGACTGAGCTGTCTCGGCAGCTATCGACGTAATTTCCGATTCATTGCTTACGAGTGTATTGTCAAATGTTTATCGTCATGTATCGCGCTATTAGACATACCGGTATGCGATTTCGGGAATGCTCCTGGGATATCGAGCCCTGGGGTGGTTATAGTACTTAGCGGAACATATTGAAGCGTGTCCTGAACGGCTACCACGTTGCAAACGTTTTATAGGAGACACTGCTGTGATTCTAAGAAAATACACTGAAGGTAGTGGCTATTATATGATCGAAATGCATTGCAGCAGTCATGACTACTAATGATGCCAGAGTGCCTCCGTGAGTCCATGTAAACAACTCCATTATACAATACTGCTGAATAATCCTTCTATTCCCGACTTTCACCTTCCTTTCTTCGCAGTCGGGTCAACAGGTCATTATAAAGGTTTTAATCCTTTATATTATATTTAGACTTGCTGAAAGAATATTTGGCTTCACAAGTTCGTGTGATGAATAATAAAGTGGGTGCTTTTTCCTGCAAGCCTCTGACCCACTGACATCAATAACCAGACTTTGTACACCCCTTGATCGTCACCCGTAGCGATGAACGAAATTCACCTGTATCCCGCAAAAGAGACTTCAGTTCAGCTTCACGATCGAAAAAAATTTGCAATTGTAACGCTTTTTATGTCAACGGAGACCGATCATTTCAATCCCATCGCATGCTCTTCTGCAATATTCCGTCATCGGACATGTGTTCTGGTTCGTGAATTGACAAAGGCATAATACTCTAGGATAGGCAAATTCCGGCATACGTATGGTGTGTACTTCATGATCTTTGCTCTAAATAATCAAAGAAATATCTTGTCTTTAAGAAGCAAACTAGATAGTGATAGAAGAGTACTTACATTTGGAATCCCTCACCCAAGCATATTAATAACGTGTGCTGGTTAAATCGGAATCGGTCTTGGGATGCATCTCAATAAGTGTATAGCCATCAGTGCTTATAATCTCTGCTAACATTACGCCGAAATAGCGTGAACGGAGGATCTGTCATAGTTATTAAGCACTCTGAAACTGGTAGGGCGCCCATCAGCGTCCCTGTAAAGCTTAATCTTAAGAGTGGTTTTAATACTCTAGTGTGTCTTGACAGATCAGTGAGTACTGTCTTTGAACGAGTGGTATTTTGTCTCAATTCCTACACTGACCTTGCACTGCAGACTGGTCAAAGTTTTCCAGAGTAGAAAATGGTCAGGAAAATGGCAGGATTTGAGTGTATCTTCCAAACATTTTCCAGACCTTGGAAAATATCTGGAATTTGTTTGGAAAATACCTTGTAAGCTGGATTATGTCAGGAAAAATTATGGGAGAAAGTTATATTCCAGGCATTTTCCAGGGCTGGAAAGTATCTGGAAAATATACCCAAATCCTGAAAATTTCCAGGCCATTTTCTGACCTGGAAAATTTTGACCAGCCTCCTGTGTTGACAAGATCATCGTGTATCAACAAGGTTAAGCCTGAGATAATCCTGAGAGCCCAATAGTTTCTGTATATGCAAAGTACTTAAACAATCAATATTTTAACTGTTGAAAAGAATCAGCGAATTGAATCATATCAATCATAATTGTAATTGTATTATTATACTCGACTTTGATTAATTACAGCGCACTAGCACCAAGACTTCAATACTGTAATCAATGAGAAGAACTGAACACTAAATATCGTCTAGAAAATTTATAAGCATATTAATGCTAAGAATTGATAGAAAGCTTTGAAAGATACTCACATTGAAGCGAAAACATTTAGCAAAATGGTAGTTGTTCAGAACGAAACCCGTCGAGAAGCTCAGTAAGAGACTATCTAAAAAAGTACGGGTCCAGCATGATCAGTAACCAATATTAATCTGAACGTTGAATAACCCCTTCTCATCCTGTATCGTCTCTTCAAGTACTTCTCCGGGTCATACTAGCACATAAAGCAATCTGGAGCCTCAAGCCCGACTTTAATGCCCGTGGTCAAGTCTACAACAGATCGCTTATCAGTCCATGACAGCGCGCCGGAGAACGACCACTGAGTGCACAGTTCTATGACTCAAGAGAGAAAGGAATATGAGCGGAGAAAAAGCTGGACCCACCCCTGAAGTAAGAGACACCGATGCGGTGTGAATACGAGTTGCGTTATCTAAATAATGTTAATAAAAGAGACGATAGAAAGCGTCGAAAAAAGACTTACATTGAAGGGAAAGGCTGTAGAAAAAAACGAAAGCTAGAGGGAAAGGTCGTAGTCGGCGTGAAGATATTGAAAACGAAACATCAAAAAGAGACTAGCATCTTAGAAAAGGATGGGTCCACTCAGTAACAAATATATATATATTTAGATAATAAGTTCCCATTCCCTACCCTCACCTCCCCCGATGCAAGCAATGGAGACTGAAGCCCGACTTCGATGCCCTGGCTCCAGCCCGCGCAACCGACTCCCGTATGAACCTTCGTCACCGCATGCCTGGATGTTGCAGGCAATGTTGCATCTGGTATCCTCAAAATGAGAATAAACAGAGCCAGAGATAATAGGCCGAAGACGGGGGTAAAGTCACGCAATCTGTCATTGCGGCACAATTGCTTGACATCGCTCCGGGGAACGACCAAAGCAATGCAATGCATAGCGAATGGAGAGAAAGGGAAGGAACGAGAAAGGGAAGGATTCCTACCACCTCCGCACCCCTGATGCACGCAATGGAGACTGGAGCCCGACTTCGATGCCTGAGGTCCAACCTGCGCAGCCGACTCCTGCTGAACCCTCGTCGCATGCCTGGATGTTGCAGCCACGTTGCATCCAATCAGACACAAGCGCTGGTGCATAAACAGAGCCAGAGGTAATGCGGCGAAGACGGGGGTAAAGTCACGCATTTTGTCATTGCGACGTAATTACTCGACGTTGCTCGGGAGAGCGACCAAGACAATGCATGCACATGATGGGATGGAGAGAGGAAAGGAAAGGAGAAAGAAGAAAGAAGAAAGAAAGAAGCTGGATCCACCTAGATGGAGTGTCGATGGCGGCACTGGAGGCATGGAGGGGTTTTCCAAGAGGAAAACACTGGGAAAACCTTAAAAGTGCACCCCATTTCTTCAGTGTTTTCCCATGAACTGTGTTAAAACCTTAATAAATATTGGTTTTCTTTTAGTTTTCCTTCAATGTTTGGGAAAACACTGAAGAGATGGGGTTGACTTCTAAGATTTTCTTAACATTTTTCTTGGCAGAAAATCCCTTGGTACTTCCTGTGTGGCAGGTGCCAGTCATGAGATGACAACGACAAGGAGAAAGCGACAATGAAAGAAGATAATAAGGACTATACAAAGCTTCAAAAAGATACTACAATTTTAAGAATCATTGAAACACCACAGCGGACATGCAAGGAAGAAGGGGGGGGAGGGGAGGGAAGTGAAAATGGTGGTGGTAGAGCGTTGTCCTCTCCCTGCGTCCCCGCTCCCCTATTTATTCGTTTCCAAGGGTCCTCCTCACGTAAGACATCTAGACTTAAATTTATGTTGTAAGCATTCGAATATTCATGATTTATGGTGTGAGGACCCTGACTGTCATATTTTGCGCCCGGTGGGAGCAACTTGGTCAGGAATCTGCTTCCGTTCGACGATCGACGGATTATTGACTATTAGCTGCATCTGGGGACCGTCGTAACTTCAGTCTATATGTATCGTGAATGAATATTTGTATTATTTAGAGCGTTACTGTGTGGATGAAATAAACTACTTACGATGTTACGGAGGGGCGGGAGCAACTTGGTCAGGGTTTGCTTCTGCTCAACGACGAATTATTACACTGATTATTTATGTAAGTGATAACTCTTATGTTCAGCTTCAGCATTCTATATGTATCATGAATAAATACGTAGATTATTCGCAGTGTCATTGCACGAATGAATCTATTTTATTAAACCATTTACTTGTCTACTTACTACGTTACAAGGCGCAAGGCGGCTTTGCTACTTGGACATGTGCACAGCATGTCCATGCAGCGATCAAACCCACACTCCCTTTCCAATATAATATATAGTCAATTATGCCTCCCCCTCTCCCCTTACTGACTGCCAGGCGCAGGGTAAGTCGAATTTAAATGTGGATTCCATGCTCTTATATGCAAATTCTACTCACTGATACTATCTAGATATCTTTACTCCAGTTTCATTTAAGCTAGTAAGTTTCCAAAAAATAACATTCCCCTCTAGCTTAAAAAGTCTCGCCGATTGGTTTTGGATTTAGTGGCTGAAATGGTTCCTAGTAATATTCCGAAGGCCCACGAGTCCAGAAGATAGCAGTTACTTACTCGAGGAGCTTTCTACCAACATCTCATCTTACCTGGGAAACTCCAGATCGAGCTTACGAGAAATGATACGAAAGGGATCCGCACATCAATACAATTTATATACATTTCGAGGGAAACAAAATGGTATGATGAATAAAAGCAAAAACACACTGGCACAACCCGGGATTGAACCGGGGACCTGCAGATCTTCAGTCTGTCGCTCTCCCAGCTGAGCTATTGCGCCGATAAAAATAAGAGTATCCTTTGTATCCTGGCGGAACCTCCTTTATTTGGTATGCAAATATACTTATTCGTACGCCTTCGACTCCGAGCCTAGGGTTAATATGCTCACTAGAAGTATTCGTCATTGAGTTCTATTTATAATTATTATAACCAGCAAGTCAAGACACAACAAAACAAGCAAATAAACGCAACGGAGAAACGAGACATGAATCGAAAGATACAGCCGAGAATGGGAAGAAACGATATAAAGCATCATAGAATCATGAACTTGACATTATAAACCATACCCGCCTCTAGACGCTTTAACATCTTCTTCTTCTTCTTCTTCTTTACTGTCCCTGCTTTGCTGTTCTTGCGAAGATGGAACTTGCTCTTCATCCCCCATTCGGCGTTGAGCACGGGTTAGGACGTATGATGGAGCTTGAGGATCAAGCTTTCCTTGATCTTCCGCTACAAGGGAGGTCATTGTTAGCACAATGGAATAAAGCGAAGTAGAAACAAAGACACACGTGTTGCATGCCAGAAGTAGACAACCAACCCGGCAATAACGACGACGAAAGCTGGGAAGTAAAGCCAGAAGGGACGGTAATGCTGTGAACAGATGTCAATAAAATAGGTGAGATATTAGCGAATTTGAACATACGAAGAGGAATAATCCGAACAGCAATCCATAGAAGTCACTAGTTAGGAGACTAATATTGTAGAACGCGGACGAAGAAAGCCGATATATCCATGGCGCAACAGTGTATAATATAAACAAAGCTGCAGTGTAGGCGAATAGTAACCCAACTAAACACATTGGTTAATTTTTTAATTCCAGAGACGTTAGAGATACGAGATTAATTAATGTGATACTCACTAACTTTGCCGTCCCAGTTTGAAGTCAACCATTGGTTGTGTTCGAGACTGGCGGCCTGGACACCGTTAATAATCATTCCCCACATCCCAAGCTGTCCGACGACCTGAAATAAGAAGACATAAATTTTCAGATCACAGAAAGATGCAGAAACCCAACAAACCTCATATAAAGGAGATTTTCGCACAAAGAATTCTTCGGTTGCATTGGCTAGATAATAATAGAAATAAGGTATCGGCTAAAATAAAAATGTGAAGCCAACTTACTAAAGCCATATAGCGAGGCTCCGACAATCATGAAAATATCGCCTTTGACCAAGCTGACAGCTGCGTAATCCTTGTCCGTGATCTTGTCGGAAGCGACAAGCAATCCTAGGCCGGCAATGCACACCAAGATACCCTAGGAATTGTATTTTCCTTCAGTATTTGTTTATTGTAAGGAAATTCCGTTGATCTTACCAATATTTGGGTCCAATGATATTTAGGCCGCATGAAAAGCCACGCAAAGAACAAACAAACAGGGATGGCCCAACTGCACGTCGAAAGATTTTAGTAAGCAGATTTCTAACGAATCTAAACAGAAGAAACTCACGCATCAAGAAGCATGCACGACAACAGGGTGGTGTATTGGTATGCCTAATCATCGAAATCATGTGAGCTCCGGTCCCCGGGGAAATGTTAATACCCACTTTCACTACCAGGAAGTTTCCTTCGACGTCGCAGGCTGCCAAAATGAAATCTGCGAATATAGTCAGAGGCAACCTTCATACGAACAGTGGTTGTTTGCATACATTTCCAGCCATCCCGGAACACCATTTTCGCCCATCCTTTCATTCCATCTGGGAAGAACATGAGTAAGTCGACAATAGGAAGCGAACGTGCGCGTACATTGATACATAGTGTATGGTGTATAAACTACAAATAGGGAGAAATACCTTATAGATGAATCAGCATATACACATTCGATAATCGAGCCCTGCCACTCACAAGAAAAACGTTTGGGTTGTGGCATTCGCCCAGTTCCTCTGCACCAACTCCGTCGTCGTGACATTCGTGCACGTTATACATAACGAGACCACTTGCCCAAATATTAACGAGAGCGTAAACCTCCTGGTCCACAGACTCTTGAACCGTGCGCAGAAGCTCGAGAAGAAGTTCGACGCCGATGAGAATTCCACCTTTGGCCGCACAGCGACATTCGTTATGAGCTCGTCGTTCGGTGCATCGTTGGCTGGGGTGACCTGTGGCGAAACGATAAAAGTTTCGATCAGTCTAAGTTTATAATCTGTTAGATCAAGCAGGGCTTAGTACTTACCGCGACTAAGGTCATGCTTGCAACCTCCAAGAACTCAGAAGGGGAATAGACGAAGCTTTGTACTACTGTCCAGGGGCCTTATAAGCCGCTGTCAAAGAGAGTTTCTGGCCAACCCGACTGTTATTCTTAGCAGGCAGCGGAGATTCAGGACGGTCCGCCAAGCGGCTCAAAATTTCGAATCCAAGCTCCTCATGGAATCTTCACGTGATTCTTACACACAGCACGCCAGATTCAAAATCCATTCCCTGTCCAAACATAGATCCTCCCGAACGTTCTATTGTACAGGTACGCGAGAAACAAGACGCGATAAATCAAAATAAAAGAGGAAGATGCGGAGTACAAGTATCGAGAAGGAATCCAATGGAAAAAAAAAAAACATATACTTAAAGAAAGTCTGGGAAATATTGTTAAAGAATGTCATGCTCCCCTACAAGCGGCTCATAATTCCTCATGGATCGCTGCCGCAGCTCTACCCGCCGCTTCCCTCATCTCAACCGGATCAGCATTTAGAATTGCCTCGGATAGTTCTTCTAGCCCTGCGTTCCTCTCCTCCTTGTTAGGACCCGGTCCAATTGGAAGGATGGATATTTCAGGCTCGGCTGACTTGGTCGATGCGGGTGGGGCCTCAGTGTCGGTGCCTAGCGAAACCGTCGGGTTAGACACAAAGAAGTAAATGCGAGCGGAAAGGATACATACCTGCATCAATAGAGAACTTGTCCATCACGGCACGTTTGACGATCCCGAGGCTGGCTTCCCAACCAAGGAGCATGTCGTCGACTTCTTCTTGGAGCGCTTCCACCTCTTCTGTTAATGCGTTCGCAGGTGCGTCCTCGAGAGTGCCGTTTTGAAGGCCTACGTATATAGCCATGAATTGTTTGCTAGCTATAAACAAGAGTAAACAAACAAGATCCGGAGGGAAAGGACTAAACTCACTATCAACCAACTTATGATAACGCTGAAAATATCATTGTTAAAAAGTAAACCAAAGGCACGAATTCATTCACTATAATAAACTTACCTGCCAGTCAAGATACGTCACATCGGGCAACCATGCATAGTCCATTCCCAAGTCAGATTGTGCCTGCGTAGCCAAGTCATAGACTTCGGTTGCTATCGCATCGATCTATGATTAAAAAAGCTAGAGTTAACAATTGATCCCTATTCAGAAGACAAGCGCTTTCACCTCTCTCATTTCATTGTTCACTTGTGCAACCCACCATTCTTGGAGGGTGGTGGAAGCCTCGTCAAGTTTCTGACTGAACTTCTTCTCGACCTTGCCAACAACGCTCTCCCAAGCCTTGATCTTCGTGGGCTCATCCTTCTCCTCTGCATTCTCCAATTTCTTTCCATATGCTTTCAGAGCCTTCATGTTCTTCTCAGCCTCGGCACTCAGATTTTCAATTTGGGAACGAACGGGACCATTGGGTGCACGTGCTTCCTCAACAGCAGACTCTCGGAGTCGTAGAAGCGAGGAAATAACCGAATCCTTTAACGAGCTACCCAATGTCTGAATGTCGGCCTCCCATTGCTCATGACGAGCTATAAGTTCAGCACGCTTCTTTTGAGTCTCTTCTTTCTGAAGGCGCAACCGTTCCTCACGTTCTTCGGGAGTTTCCTCTCTTTGCTCGGCCGGTACGGGCGCTTCCTCTACCGAATCCTTCTCGTCTGCGGTCAATTCAGAAATGTATTTTTCGATGCTGGCATCAATCTCTTCCTCTTCGCCGGCCCTAGGAGATACCTCGGCGGAAGGAGAGAGACGTTCAGCGACAACCGATGCTGCGGCCTCTGCTGCTGCATCAGTTGGTGGGGGGACGGGAACTTCCACTTCAATGGCAGGAGCAGAAACCTCGATGGTCTCCGCCACGATGGTCTCTGCCTCAACTGTTTCTGTTTCTTCCAAGATTTCTTGGGTAGGTTGGGGACTAGGAGTAGCTTCAGCCTCTATCTCCTCCTTCAGAACTTCAGGTTCAGGGGTAGGTGTAGGGTCCAAATCCGATGCAGAAATAATTGCTTGCTCCGAGGTCGGCGAAGGCACATCCTCAGAAGGAACAGTAGAGCTGGGAAACTCTCGGGATAGAGCAGACGATGTAGAGCTTTTAATACTATTCGTGTTAGCTTGCTCCGTGATAGAATCCCAGATCTTCGCAATGTGAGGGTCGACAAATTGTTGCCTTGCCTGACCTAGAGGCTTGAAAACAAACAGTCTGATGAACATAGGTAAACGTTGAACGGTTCTCCAGAGAGGATAAACCCATGGTTTGGCAGTGGTCCATTGATCTTGGAGTTGAACTTCGAGTTTCGTGACGTGAGGAGCCACTTTGAGATGGTATTGAACTGATAGCTGACGGATAGATGGTCCGAAGGCCTTATCGAATTGCCTTTGCGCTTTTCGAACATATGGCCTAGCACGTATTTGTATCCATCGAATCTGGGGAAGAACCTTTGTCCTCCATTCATGTCGTCCGCGACGGATGACGGGTTTGGTAATTTTGATCACACCGTCGTAATATGGCTGGATGCGCTGGACATGTGGTTGAACGGAAGGATGGTCTAATGCGGCACGTATAGGTGGATAGACGTAGGGTTCAAGGATGCCTTGACGGTATGAAGAAAGAGTCCGGCAGACCGGGGACCGGAGTTCTACGTCTTCGGGACAAATGGCGAGAGTATAAACAATAAAGAAGAGTAGGGTTAAACGAGAAAGGACATCAAATATTGTTATCCCCTTCTCCTTTGGGGCCTTTTTGGTCTAATAAACGGTCACTTCGCCGAACCCCGTGCATATGATGCGATAATCACTCACTTTAGCATTTTTTTTGGACTTTGATTTACTTTTCGATTTAGCTATACCATTCTTTGGTTCTGGTGAAGAAGGTTTCGATTTAACATCCTTGAAAACAGAGTCAAAACTATATCCACATCCACGCGCGTGACACTCACATCGTCAAACCTGATATCAGCTAAGGATTGTGGTCCAACCACAGGAGCCTTTGAAGGATTTGTATGTCCATTCACGTTGGAAGGCCGCCCAGGACCAGCCCCTTGCGACCCCGCTGTGGTCGATGCCTTCAACGGCGATGCACCGACTGCTGTCTTGCCGTTGTCTTTCAATCTCGGCGTCGCATTGCTCGAATTTGTGCGGCTCGCTGCCGGAGGAATTGGGGCCACACTTTGGCGACGTGTAACAACCATTAAAGTGGTATTTAGGTGGTAAAAACGATGTAGCGAAGGGAGGAAATGATAGGTTTGGTGTAAAGTATTGCGGTAGGATGTAGATGGTAATGCTTAGCTAAGTTGGATGACGTGGTTTTCGCATCACTATCACTAGTTACAAACTCCGCGGTTGTCCGAAATCACTGTTCTAGGCTTCAGCTACACCCTGAAGAACAGTTTCCAAGGTATTCTCCGGGATTCTTGATGCGTTGATGCACCAATCTTACCCTACTTCAACTAAGAGGAATTAAACAGATACCAATGAAGATACAAGACAGACTCAGAACAATCCTGGCTACTGCTTGAATCCCATGGAGCTCTTTGGGGCCTTTAAATGAGCTTTATTCACAGCATTTAGCCATATTCGCTTTATCAGGATAGCGTTTTGCTGAACGTGTGTATTCACTACTCCACTTCCTAAAGGCGAACCGTACTATCTTCCACGTCATTCAGATTCTCGAACGTATTCAATTGCGCCATCTAAACCCCGGCCTACTTACAGCTTGAGGCTTAGATTGCCAAATTCTCAATGAATTATAACATGGGGATTCCCCTATCTCTCCCCAAGGGTCTTCTAATGGGCTAATGAGACAAACACATTCGCAAGGGCGACTTTCCCAACGGGACTGTGCTACTTAACTATTTCTATAGGTACTTATCATATGTTTGCTATTTTCTGTGCTATTCTAAGTATTTCCTATTATATTTTGAAGTACTAGTAGGTATGTCCGCACACGTTCTCCCGGTTCCAATTGATTCGCTCTGACAAGTCCTTCCTCGATAAACTTCCTCCGATTTCCTGGCTTTCCATTCCTAGGCTGTTCCGTCGATTAACCATTCAGCGTCCGACTTTGACCAAATCTTTCTTGATTTCCCTGATCACACGAGGTTTATCGATTCGTTTATGCCACATGCCATCATTCAGTATAGCGGTTAACGTTGATATCGCCTTCAGCAAAAGAAATATTTTTTATAAAGAAGATAGGTATCGGAGATATTAGAGAGTTGTGCGGAAGAGGGTGGAAGAGGAAACTAGTACAGCTACGTAAGTATTTAAAACAAGAAATGTGCGTTTCGTTCCCCGAAGACTCCGATACATATACTGACTCACCCTGCATAGAAGGTAAAGGCGATCATCTAATTCCAGGTAATGCTAATAAAGGTCACAAGCAGGTCTTTCAGACTGTCTCAGACTAATCTCTCACTGAGTCACTCTGACTAGTCAGTGCTTCTCAGTTCAAGCATCGAGGTGACCGCTACAGTCCCCGTATGTTCGCCTGCCTACTCTACGAATACCTATTGACAACGGACTCAGACAGAAGAGATTCAAATCAGTATGGATGGAGAATGATTACTGAATGTAATAAACTCCAACTACTACGCTATCCAAGCGGACGCTCGGGTTTGCCGCGGTGCACTTGTTAAATATGAGGAGGCCTTAACGCGGTTGGAGAACGAGTCTAGTACGGACTCTTCTGTGCTGGGCGAAGAGAAGAAAAATCGTATCATACGTAAAATAGAGAGAATGAAAGGATTATTCGCACCTATCAGAAAGATTCCACCTGAAGTCATGGACGAGATTTTCTACTGGTGCATCGATCAACCTATTCTATACGCGTTAAATCTCCCTCAGACTATCCCTGCCGCCGCACCAGAAGCACCCGATATTTCATCAAGCTCTCCGCAGCTTACCCTTCTGCAGGTCTGCCATCGGTGGCAACGAATCTTTTCCTCTACCCCGCGGCTTTTTACCATGATTGTCCTAGCCCAGAAAGCCTACCATGAACCTAAAGAAGCTCATACAGGCCTGGTTGGATTATTCAGACGCTTTGCCTCTTAATATCTGTATTATGCCAGAAAACAGGTATTCCTTGGACAATATTGAAGAAATCGAGGACGAGAACCTAGATGAAGCAATCCTACAAATCTTAGAGAAGGAATCCGCCGTGATAACCGAGACTCTCCGCATGCTCGCCGGGCATTGGTACAGGATCAATTTCTTCGGAATTTCCAAAATTCGATTTATATTCGAGGTCCTTCCCGAGGTTGGAGAAAAGATTCAGGCTCCCAAACTCACAATCTTCGAGATGACCGGACATGGTCCTGGGATGGAGCCGTTGGAATTCGGTGAATTATAGCGCCGAACATGGTGTTTTTCATGGGCTTTCGTTCTACCTTCAGAATGTCCGTTCCCTTTGCGAAATGAGGTGACAACTTGCAATACCTCGCCGATATGCAAACAAACTGGACTGTAGGCGAACTTGCGCAGTGCGTCGTGGGATGTCCACGTCTAGAACAAATCATCATAATTTAAACATACCACGAGAAGGAAGGGTTAGACCCTCTCCCTCAAGATCTTCCTTCCACAACCAACCTACCAAATCTCAGAATCTTCTCGATTGTATGGTTCTTTGAAGTGCAAAATCTCGGATCTTTGATATCCAGATTGAGAGTACCATCATTACGGTCGTTGAATTTAAGGAGTTACTCACGCCTTGCCTCGGAGGATGACATATTTCATAGGATGATAGCTGCATCCAAGGTCTTAATGATAGATCTCTACTTCCAAGATTTCGACCGCCCCTCGATGGGTTTCGACTGGTGCTCGAAGCTTCGCGTTACCTGCAGATGCTTCAACTCTTACAATCATTCATTGTCGACGGACTCATGAATCTTTTAAACCGAACGTTGGAGCCGCTCCTTTGTCCATCCCTTATATCATTGGACTTCGAGGGCACAGATTTACCGGGCAGGGAATTGGTCGATATGGTCAAAATTCGATCCATTGAATCTTCTGATCAAGATCCGAATAAAGTTTGAACAGGTCAAAGTGTCGTATAGTAGTGGTATTCAACCTCCGGACGTGGAGGAATTGAAAGGCTAATGGAGACTTGTCCATCGCTCAATATTGAAGGATTGGACGTTTTATGGCATCCAGGCACGGAGGAAGCTGAGGATGAAGCTGCAGAATGAGGAGAGTAACATAAATGATAGGTACTGGAACAGGAATAACAGTGAAAGAAGGTACATGCTGGCAAATGGGACTGAGACTAAGAGCATAGATCAGTCTCAGGTTCCAGAAGGATGAGAGTTTCATGACCTTTTTGTGGAGATCGACGAGAGTTCCCACATTGTGTGATTTCATGGAACTGGTGCACCAAAGTTTTATCGCTAGGCAATGATCCTGTTGCACGCCAGAAATCTTTCTTAAACCTAAAGTCATCCCGGTGCGCCTGGACCTCAGTCGGGCTCAACTTCGAAGTGATTTTGGATTCGCATTTCCCAAGACCGCGACGGCTCGGGTTTGCCGACAGAGTTCCTGCCATCTTATGCAGTGGTATCGCGTTTTTAAAGTCAGGAAACCGAATAGCCTCGAGCATCAAAGGGCACCAAACGACTACTATCAGCTAAATACACGCCAGATAGGTGCGCTGCCAGGTAACTCGTTGTTTACCAAACGTTCTCCCGCCTTTACCAGCTATTTCGTTATTATTACAACGCTAAAAGTAGATTACCAGGCAAGCCAAAGATCGTCTGGAGCACTCGGGCAGTGAGATTACTCTCTAAATCGAAATACAGTCCGCATATATACCAGTCTAGAGGTCTTCGCTCGCTTGAAGATAGAGTTAATGGCCGCATGGGGTCCCCGGCCGTGGTTCCAATGCCTTAAGTCGCTACCCGCTTGATGGACAATATCTTGGTTCCTAGGATTAGATCTCTAAGGACAATTACATCCCACTGCCTGTTTTCCTACTTCCTGCAACATACATACGAGTCCTAATAGTAATCAATCCGTCTTGGTCAAATTTCAAGTTTATCCCCTGTAGAGAACTGAAGTCAAATGCAAACGGATTTATAGAACTCCTATTTTGGCATAGTAACGTTTCAGATGGAGCGAATCAACAAGTTGCCGCGTAACCACATCGTGTGTGAATGTCACTGGCATCGGAGGCGTTCATTCGCGTTCCCGAGAGCTATATATGCGCACTACCTTCCTGCCTCCTCCGATAGTAGATCTGCCTCGTCCTCTACATTCCTTTTGAACACATGGGTCGCCAAAGACAAATTGTAATCGACAGTAGTAACTCTGAGATCAAATACGCTGGACAATGGGAAATAGTCACTGTGAGCGGTGCGATGGACTCTAACTAGATGGGTCCTACATACAACGGTCTACTTCAGGCTACAACAGGAGCTTCGAGCTTTTCTTTCCCATTTAGTGGTATGTGGTACTTGCCCTTCCTTATAAAGCTAATCACTCAGATGTGGTTTAGGAAGTAGTATATCAGTGGTAACGAGGAGTAATTTTGTCAATAATTCTGGGACAATAACGCCGGGGATCACTTGTTCCATTGACGGAATACCACTCCCCCTTCAACCCTTTAATTCGTGCCTACGAATAATTATTACTTATGTGGGGAGGATTCCGACACCTTAGAAGATGGCGAACACAATTTCTTGCTTCAAGTAGCCTCTTCTCAGCAAACATTCTACTTCGATCGGATTGAGTATCAGCCATCTCTTAACGTTTCAGTGTCGCAGGCGACTTTGAAAGTGGATCATACAGATCCCGTTATTAGCTTTGTCGGTTCAGGCTGGATTAACTGGGGTAACTATCTAAATCTCACGGGAGTGAATAACTCGCAAGTGACGTTTCCTTTTGTAGGTGAGTAAAGAAGTTATATTCCTGGAAGGGAGCAAGGAAAGAGAGCTCATGAATTCGAATAGGAAAATCTGTTACTTGGACTGGATGGTACCCTTCTTTCAAAATGCCAGTCAAGGCCGATACACCATCGATGATGGCAGCGTTATCAATGGAACCTTTCCTATATATTCTGGTTCTCAGGACCGTACAAATGGACAGTACAATCCGGTTTTTTTCAAGACTCCAGATTTTACCCCTGGTCCACACGTCTTAAATGTTGTGTACGACGGTTCAAGTACACAAGCCTTGCCGCTTTCCCTCTTAAGCCTTTTCGTTGTAAATGACACAACTTCAAAGGGCCCGGATGGACCTCAGACGACAAGCTCAACATCGGGGTCGTCTCCGATATCCACCCAAAAAGGCGGCACGCATACTGATGGTGATACTGAAACAAAAATAGGGCCGATAGTAGGCGGCATAGTAGGCGGAATTATAGTGTTAGCCCTCTGCATTGGCTTTTGGTTCTGGCGGCGTAGAAAGGGTCAATGGGTTTTAAGGCGCAGGATGAGCATCGTAAGCATGACAGTCGCGGATCAAACTGCATTGTCAATAAATCCGGCCATTTTTCCTGGGGAGCCTCGGAATCATAATGTTGTTCGTAAAGGCGGTCATCGAGATCAAGAAACAGCATCACTGGTGGCTCATTCCCCCTGGAACAATAGTAGTGGTGATGGTGGCAGCAGCAGCAGTGTTGGTGAATCAACCGGGCCAGATGGATATTTCTCCGTCGGGTCAGGTGCTGTATCTAGCTTGAATCAAGGTGGAACAAGCAAAGGGTCTTCATCAACTTCTCAGGCTAGAAGAGAGTCACATACCTTACAGCATCAGGACAGTGGCCTACGACTGACGGAGGTACCCCCATCCTATACAGAGGCATAGAATTCATAATGAACATTATGATTGTTTCTTGAATTTGTATCACTTAGTTACCGGAGAAAGGACTTCTCTGTTATAATATTTTTTGTACAGATCTGAAAAACTAAAGGTAGGATGAATACAGCTTTTGTAAAGATAAGAATACACGTAAACCATATATACTGGATTTGGCCAGCGTTTGAATGTCTATGTTTTGATGAGGTAGGCTGGCAATTTCCTGGAGGAAGGGGGATAAAGTCGGGTGACGCCACCCTATATAGAGGAATAGGAGCCATAACGGACCGTCTTATTATGGCTGTTTATTGAATTGATAATTACAGAAGAAAGGACTTCTCTCATAATAACTTTTATACTGAAAAACTCGAAGAAGGATAAAGAGCTTTTGCAAAGTAAATTTAAACCACACATACTGTATTCGACCATGTTCGTATTGCTGTAATATATATATGCTTTCTGGGAATCTCCTGGAGGTTGCCTGGAGGGGGAGAAGGAGGAAAAGCCGACGTGGGTCCCAGCATATAAAGTCATGCTCGTCGGCAAAATACTGGCAAATGCTCGTCGTCGGTCTGTGATGTGACAATAAGTCACGCGTCATCGTTCTGAGTTACTGAAGAACTGACTCACGAAACGCATTACTTGTACGCTTTCGCCATTTATTCGAGATTTTTCCTAAATATGTATACAAATATAGACCTATGGATCTCTTCTCAGAAATTCATCAGCTCAGTTGGATATTGTAATCGCGGAGGATGACTCAATGAGTCCAAGCACATCGCTAATTTAATCTCCGCCGCTCTACCTCTAACCATATTATCAATTCTTCGTCAATTGCAGATACATGTCTTCAGAACGCACCTCCGAACAGATCGCAAAGGCTGCTAAGTTGGCTTTTGAAGGGGCTCAATTATTGGACTCCAGCGAACGCGTGAAAGCTCTATATGCGATCCGTGAAGAACTAGCTGCGAGGAGAACGGAAATATTCGAAGCAAACAAGAAGGACATGGAGGTATTTATGCTGACAACATCTGTATATATCATTCTTACTCTTTGTTCTTTAAGGCGGCTTTGAAAGAAGTAGAAGTAGGCCGCCTTTCTTCGTCCTTGGTTAAACGCTTGGATCTATCTTCAGGAGACAAGTTTGACTCGATGCTGCAAGGTGTATCTGATGTTGCCGCGCTTTCTGATCCAACTGGAATAGTAGATTATGCTTCTGAGCTTGATGATGGACTCGAGTTATACCGGGTATCGTGTCCCATTGGCGTTCTACTGGTCATTTTCGAGGCAAGGCCTGAAGTAGTAGTTAATATCGCTTCATTAGCAATCAAATCAGGTACGTCAGCTTACTTTTATAAGCATATATCCTCTTGAAAACTTAGATTACCAGGGAATGCTGCAATTCTGAAGGGAGGAAAGGAGTCAACTCTGACTGCTGCAATTCTATCGCAGGCCATCCGTGCTGCTCTCGCGAAGACTGCTCTTCCAGCTGACTATATTCGATGTGTACAAACACGCCAAGAAGTTGCTTCTTTGTTGGCATTGGACCAATATATTGATTTAGTTATTCCTCGAGGAAGCAACAGTCTTGTGAAGAGTATCCAGAACAGCACCAGAATACCCGTCATGGGCCACGCTGATGGTCTTTGCTCCGTCTACTTGGACGCCACGGCTGATAAAGAGAAGGCAATCCGAGTTACTGTAGATTCCAAGGTATGCATTCATTTCCGCAATAACTACTCCGTTCACGCCACTTCAGATCAACTACCCAGCTGCTTGCAATGCTGCAGAAACGTTGCTTGTTCATACATCATTACTAGACACCATCTGGCCTGCAGTAGCCTCAGTCTTATTATCACACTCGGTGACGCTGCTGTGCGATGAACAGACGCTTACTGCGCTGCGCACCGTCAGCCCTGCGCCTCCAAACCCAGACACCCACGTCCGACCATCGAAACCGGAGGATTACGATACAGAACACCTCTCCTTAACGATCGCAGTCCGTGCCGTACCTTCATTAGAAGCTGCAATACAACACATCAACTCCCACTCTAGCCACCATACGGAGAGCATAGTGACAGAAACGGAGCAAAATGCTTCTACGTTCTGCAGAGGCGTGGACAGTGCTGGAACGTTTGTCAACGCTAGTACGCGTTTTGCAGATGGATTCCGGTATGGGTTCGGAACAGAGGTAGGGATCAGCACGGGACGAATCCATGCTCGTGGTCCTGTAGGGCTTGATGGGTTGGTCACTTACAAATATATGATGAAGAGTAAAGACTCAAAGGGACATATCGTTGGTGAATTTGGGACTGGTGAAGGGAAAAAGCAGTTCAAACACCAAAAACTCAACGTGACTTCTGTACCTTTCTAAATTTTAATAATTAAATTATTTAGAGTGCATAGATTAGGTATTAGAATTATTGATAGCCTTTAAGAAGATGCAATTGTCAGGATTGGTGACAGACGTGTTGGGCTCAGCTTAAACTCCGCCGGTCTGACGCGCTGAGCTGACGGAATCTATGGTGCAGCTTTGGCGACGACGTTCCGAGTCGAACTCTACTATGTCCAGCTACGACAAGGCAGGTACTTGTATTTTATGCATAGCTTTTGTTCTCTAAACCATGCTTTAAGGTTGTGAAGCTGGCTTGCAAGCCTAAGGCAGCGAATCCCAAAGCTAAGGTTCGTGGGATCTGCCGTGATTATCGTCTTCATCTAAAATTCTTCATAGTACTTGGACCCCATTATCGCTGCTACCTGGTCGGACGATGGTGCAGTTCACGATGTCTGCAAAGCACTGTCACCACGTATTCGTGAGCCCAACGCCATCGTGAGTAGTACGATGACCTCGAAATTCGGATATAGCTGACACGTCTGGTGTAGGTTGTGTTCAAGGCCTTGATTGTATTACACACAATGATTCGCAATGGTGCCACGGATAATGTTCTATCGTATCTTTCCTCTTCGGATATCCTGCGGTTACGAAATGTCGCCGGTGGGCAGTGGGAAGGTAAGCCCCCTTCGGTCGCCGGGAGCAAGAAGGTTGACAAGGCCCTGGCAGGCTACGATGCTCCACGCAATTTAAAGCATTATGCATTTTATTTGGATTCAAGAATACGAGCGTATCGGGAACTTAAGCATGATGCCGTTCGGGTTCAGTCAGAGACGAATCGAGACATGCGGGTATCCCAGACCATAGAGGACACTCGTGCTCAGTCAGGATTGGGACCAAGTCCCGGTGGCAGTAGTAGCGTACAGCGTAGTAAGACGCTTGCCGGACGAAAGTTACGGTCTATGACGGTCGAGAAAGGATTGCTGAGGGAAACCAAGGCTGTCCAGCAAGTGATTGATGCGCTGGCTCAGTGTAAAGTGAGTTCATACACCTGTAATATTTATCATATACTAATCCACAATAGTTCTATCTGGATGATCTCGAAGATGAACTCACCGTCACTGCGCTGCGGATGCTTGTCAAGGATTTACTTGTTCTCTTCCAGGCTTGCAACGAAGGTGTTATAAACGTCTTAGGTGTGTTTAAATCAAACTATATAACAAGCTCATTGTCTCACCTATCTTTTAGAGAACTATTTCGAAATGTCCAAAGTCGATGCGAAAGAAGCCCTCGGAATATACAGACATTTCTGCAAAGAAACAGAGCAAGTGATGGAATACCTTGGTGTCGCACGAAAACTTGAGAATCTTCTTAATGTGCCGATTCCTCATCTAAAGCATGTACGTCTGCCAGCGCACACAAGTAAGATCTTTGGCTCTTACAAATTAATTCAGGCACCTGTATCACTCGTGGGGGCTTTAGAAGAATATCTCAACGATCCGAACTTCGAGCAGAATCGCCTCGAATACAGAACTAATAAGGCTGCAGTGGATAAATCTGGGCCTGTATCCGCACGACCTAAATCCGCTCCGAAGAAAAGTACTAATGGTATGTTTAATGCGGGATTTTCAAATTCTTTTTGTTCACTATCAATGGGTAGGCTCAGCACCGTCAACGCTGTCTCCTCCGAAAACAGATCATGCTGCTGCTCTTGCTTCTCCAAAGACTACTGTGAACCAAGCCGTCGTCGATTTCCTCGATTCCATCGAAAAGGATATCCAACACAATGGTGCTGGGTATGTTGCTCTATGTATCTGGGCCCTTCTCCTGGAACGCTAATAGTTTTCCTCGGACAGGCCGTCGCAACCGTCACCCTCCTTTAATCCATTTGTTCAACAGCAACAGGTTTTCATTCCCAACCAGCCGACGGGTGTATTCGCTCTGCAGCAACAGCCCTATATACAAACCCAACCAACTGGGTTCTTACAGGCTCAAGCGACCGCTTTCCAGACATCACCCTTTCCATTTCAACAAACATCCCCTTTCCCTCAGCAGCAAACGTCGACATTCCCTCAGCAACAACAACAACAACAACAACAACAACAACAACACCAGCAGTCGCCATTCCCTCTACAGCAGCAGCAGCAGCCCACTCCCACAAATCCGTTCCCTACTGCACCACAGGGTGTCCAAGTTCCTCAACAGACCGGTGGTCAATTCCTTCTTCCTCAACAAACGGCTACACCGTTCCAACAACATCGGCAGTCCGTGGCTTTGCAGCCGCAAAGTACTGGCTTCCTTCAGCCACAGGCTACAGGCTCAAATCCCTTCCGGCAAAGTATGCTATTCCCTCAAGCAACTGGCGCGCCATCCTTTGGTGCATTTGGTCAAGCACCGCAGCAACCGCAGGGTGCACAAGGATCAAGCTTCGCGGGCAGTTCCATACAACGATCCACCTCGCCGTTTCCTATGCCTAACCGCCCGCAGTCCACTCCAATTACTGGCCCGAAACAGACACAGACTCTTACAGCCGTTGCTACTCACACGACTGGCACGAAAAATCCCTTCGGCGTCCCTGTTCAACCGGCACCTCCCGTTCCAAAGTTGCCAACTTTGCAGGAACTGACAAGTGGAAATTTCAACACTGGAAATGCCAATATAAGTGAAACTAATGCATTTGCCAGTCTAGGGACCAGTGCTAGCCAGAGTCCTGGTCAGAATACCCAAAGCACTCCTCAGCGGTCTCAGACGATGCCACCGCAAGCAGACGCTGCGCCTGGAGCCGGTACAGGCAGTCTCATCTCCAGTATTGCATCATCGTTTGCGAAGCCAGGTCAAACATCCAGTACGCAAACTTCATCGTCTTTGAACCCTTTCCCCTTCCTGGGTGCCCAGAATACGTCAAGTACCTCCTTCACGAATTTCTCTGGCGGGTTGTCTAGTCAACCTACAGGCACTACAGCTCCGACCACCGCTGGATCTATATCCTCTTTGCAGCCCCAGATAACAGGGTTCGGAGGTGTGAAGCCATTCAAGCCGTCTTCGTCTTTTGGTGCCAGTTTGTTGGAGTCGCTACCGCCTATCTCGGATTCCCCTACGGGAAATGGAGCACAGTCGCCGAATGGATTGAAGCCGAATCCCACGGGCTTCTTGCATTCAAATCAGACGGGCTTCTCTGGTCTGTCCAACAGCTCATCAAACCCATTCCCGTCTAGCGCCAATAATTCGACAGGATTGAAACCCAATGTTACTGGTCTTCCGTTCGGTAATTCGTCCAGGTCTCCATTTAATCCTTCTGCCAGCGGTACAAACGCTGGTGCCCCGACGGGTGCGCTCAATGCCCAGCCTACGGGATTTGGCGCGTTGGGTTCTTCTAACGCGAGCTCTACACCTGGTTCAGGTGGTTTAAGACCGCAAATTACTGGTGGACCAAATCCATTCCGAGCTTCCATGCTTGCCCCTTCATCGCCTTTCGCCTCTGGTAATCATCCATTCCCTCCCCCTAACCTTCCGTCCTCTTTCAACTTGAATGCCAACCAAACCGGGGCATCTCCTTTCACTACAAGCTTTGGGCAGGGCTCTAACCCTTCACAAACACCGTTCGGTGCAACTTCGTCACAGCAGAATACGTCGACAGTCCAAAGTGGTTCTTTGATATGAATGAATGAATAGAGCATACCGTGAAGCCGCCCCTTGATATGTTACTCGTTTCCTTTCAAGCACAATTACATGCTTTATCCTTTCTTTGTTTTGTTTGTCTCTCTACTTCTTTTGCTCTCTTTCCTTTATGTTAGTACATAAGGACTCTTTATTCGCATTTCTTTCTGCATTCCCGATTGTGAAGTTGTAATCTAGGAGTTAGTTGCACATGTTTTTCGTCGTTTATATTTCTTTGTTTGAATATAATATAGCATGTTTTCTGGGATTGAACTGCAACGCGGTTAAATGAGATCAGCGGCATTAACGCCGGTAATCATTTCTCTCCGCTTCCACCACACTCATACCTTTTCTCGCTGACGATGTCTAGCAAGTATGTGCATTCGATGGACGCGTTATGAGTATATTGCTAAATGTCTCTTAGACAACCTCCAATGAAAGAAATATCCAAGGATGAGGCTGCTACTGGAGGCACCGAACCCAGTGTTGAAGACTACGTTGAGCTTGCAAAACGCGCTTTCGCTCTCAGGAACCACGAACAAGCAGTCGAGCACTATGCTACAGCTCTCGAAATCAAGTAAGCGACGCGTTTATAGTCATGAACGCGTGGACTCTGACGCATACAAATTGCAGGACGAAGAAGTATGGTGACGCGTCTCCGGAATGTGTGGACCTTTACTTCGCGTACGGCAAGGCTCTGCTGGAGAATGCCATTGCTCAGAATTCTGTTTTGGGGAAGGAAGAGACTTCTGGTGCCGTAGAAGATGACAAAGAGGATAACAAAGGTGAGCAATGTGTTTCCGTGATCATCTTTTCTCCCTTTGGATATGGAAGGCTTATGAATCATATAGCATCAGGCTCCGGGAAATCTTCTGGTCGTATCCATTTCGGAGAGGATGAGGCCGCTAACGCTGAAAATGGAGAGGAACCCACTGTGGATCTCTTCGCAGACGCGTCGAAACCGGATCCTGAAGAGGAAGAGGAGGATGGTGATGATGAAGCGGCTGGTGGAGATGATGATGGCGAGCCTGAAGATGATTTTAATGCTGCTTGGGAGGTCCTGGAAGTTGCGCGGTCGTTGTACGAGACGCAAAAGGATTCTAATCTGGAGAGCAAGGCAAGACTTGCCGATACGTATATTTTGCTTGGCGATGTGTCTTTAGAGACAGGTATGTTACCATGCTCTTCAATAATGCGAATCTTTTGAACCGATTGGTCTTCAGAAAAGCTCGATCAGGCTGTCTCTGACTACTCGTCGGCTGCCAAACTCAAAGCAGAACTTCTCCCAATATCTTCGCGCCAAATTGCAGAAGTTCACTACAAGTTATGTATTGTTTATGACATGACTCCCGGTCGGTTGGCACAGGCAATTGATCATGCTCGCAAGGCCGAGGCTAGCGTGCAAGCCCGCTTGGATGAAGTCACTGCTCGCCTACAGAAACCATTTACAAAGCAGGAGGGCGAGTCGAAGCCTGATGTAAAAGGAAAAGGCAAAGCGACCTATGTGGCTGAGTTATCATTGGAAGATATGAACAAAGAACAATTGCAAGCAGAGTTGAATGAATTACAAGCTCTGTTGGAGGACGTTTCTCTAAAGGTAATTGACCTTTCAACCATGCAACTTAGCTTATTCATCATGGGCATATCTATAGATTGAAGAACTGAAGACTTCCCCGGATGTGACAGACGACATTTCTGCGCCAGAGCTAGTAGCACGCGAATTGGACAAGGACCTTAGCGGTCCAGCTACATCCAGCTCTGCGCCAAAGCAAGTCAACGATCTTACATCTATTGTGAAGAAGAAGAAACGGAAGGCGCCAGAGCCAGAAGGCGCTAGCACAGCGGAGCAAGAGGTTTCCACCCCACCGGAGAAGAAGGCTAAGATGGAAGAGGCCACCTGAGATTTGGCAAATTGAACCAAAAAGTCGCGTACATCGTGCATTACTGTATATAACCTACATTATATGTTATTTCTACTCGCTCTGTTGGCGTATCATTTTGAGGATGTAGAAGAAATAGTGAAAGGCCTCGCCCAATTTCCGTATCTCGAGAGATGTGCCGTCTTTCTGCAAATACCGACGTCGAAAATGTGGCTGACCAAATGTGAAGTAAAGAAATACACCGTTTAGCTTGAGCACTCGGATAACCTCGTCAACTTCTCTGTTGCAATTTTCGATGATTTCTGGAGCGGGATCCTGGGCAACAGTAAGTTGTCAATGCCACTAGAAAGATTAATCTAAAATACCCAAACGTCGCCTTTCGCTGTCATCATTGCATCCATCGTTCCTGTTAGGCAAAGTCACAGGAATTCCTCGGTGCACTTTACTGAAGATATACCTTTATCAATAGCAACATCAAAGCAATCATCCTCGAACTTGAGGGTTCGGACATCCATTTCCAACCCTAAACGAACAGATGGTCAAACATGAGGCCCGAGGCTTATGGTATGGATGAAGAACGTACATGTCATTTCAGGACGTTTTTCTTGATGCTTTGTCTTCATGTTCTCGATCAGAACCGAGGAGAACTAGGCGATGAGAATGAGTAAAAGTAGCAAATTAAGTAGATAGACAAATACATACATCAATATTCACGATGTTCTTATATCCGGCTTCATACATCTACGTTCAATCAGTGAGTCTACCTTTCAAATTTTGGGGAAGAACTGGCCTACCTCTTCGGATAATGTGGAGTTTCCGCATCCCAGCATAAGTATTCGATCACCGGGCTTCACAAATTCTTTGATAAAATCTTCAATCTGGGAGTATGACTTGAACCAGTCGAAGGATGCATCAGGATTTTCACTTAGTTCGCTGGGAATGGGTTGGCTCGGCTTCCTCGTATTTATTGGAGGGTGGAAGAACGCACTTGGTGTATCGTTTATCCCTAGTGCAAGATTGGTTTCAATTCGCGTATTGCTATGCAAGACCGCACCAGTAGTCTCTCGTTTCGTATTCTGCGTTGGATTCAGGCAGGACGTTCATTGCAGAATCTGTAGCAAGTCTGAAAAATCCTAACTTAAAAATATATAATGACTCAGTAATATGACACAGCATGTATTTACCTTCTATTTCCTGTCCACGGATTTAAAATTTCTGCTGAAAGTCGCGGTTGAGGAGAGCCAAAGTCACGTGAGATCATTACTATTTCGGTGACGTGCCAGTGCCACTTCCTCTCTCATACCTTTCTGCTGCTGCCCTATACATACCTACTCAATTATTTTATCATCGTATACTAAAGCGATATATGCCACCAATACGCAGTACTGTACAACAAGAAACAATCGACCTCATCGATTCCCTGTCCCGAAGACAAAAGGACCTCCAGGAGTTCCAAATACCGCGTTTAAGAGATTACAAGGGTCCTTTAATAACTCAACAACAATATGCAGGCGAGATTAGAGATGATTTAGAGATATTCTCCAAGAGTCTGAAGGTAAAATAATGCGCATTTTATTAAAGAAGGTACCATTGACAATCGAGCTAGGAGCTGGAGCTGTTGGCCGACGACCAGGATCGAGAAAGAGACAGACGAGAGATTACTCAAAGGGCGAAGGAATTTTCGGAAGCTTTGACTCAGTATGTTATTTATTCTTGTTATTATAGCCTTTTCGCCTTACATAGATGATATCAAGTATACGCAAAGATGCTAGAATAGCGGCATTAACCTCTAAACGAGCTATCGACTCTATGGCACAATCTGCCAGAGAAGAACTGTTGCGTTCCTCAGTAATGAATGAAAAGAAGTTCGATGAAAAATCTGGGTACGTTGTCGCATTCGTCCTATGTCCTTATGGTGTTAACAACAAAGTCAGTGATGCTGTAATGAATGCAAGCAACAATGTCACCGAAGCCCTACGGCGCACGATTGGCCTAATGCAAGCTGAACTCGAACGCTCCGTTTTGTCCGCCCAAATGTTAGGTAAGTGATTGTGATCTGTTTGATTCACTAATAATTAATTATCCTATTTCTCAGAACAATCATCAGCTAACCTCAAATCAACGACAACACAACACGATACCCTCTCCAGTCTAGTCAACACATCTAAGCATCTCATTGTTGCTCTGGAGAAATCTGACTGGCTTGATCGGCTATTAATCCTCGGCGGTCTATGTTTCTTCATTCTCGTCGTTGCCTTTATTTTCAAGCGGCGTGTCATTGACAAGAGTATTCGCCTCGTTTTCTGGTGGACACGCTTCTTGCCCGATTTCAGCGGTGACGCGGAATTGCTCAAAGCAGAGGAAGGGTCCATAATAGGCGCAGGGACGACGGCCATGACTGTCGCTGCCTCTGCATTATCAGCAGCTACATCATTCCTTTCACAAGGCACACCTATTACTGATCCATCCAAAGCTGTCGAAGAAGCCATGTCGACTCTTGCACCACAAGCATCTGTTACAGCGACACTATCGGACGTTGATGATGCCATCCAAACGTTGTTAGATAGTGCGGATATTGCGACAGAAACATCTAGCATATTGGAACAGAATAATCATCACGAAGAGCTATGAAATTACATATTTTTTTACCGGAACCGTTGTAATATATCCAATTATTTTCGAGTAATCCGATACGCTGGCGCTCTGGAGATAGTCACAGAAGGCTGTAAACGGAAATAACACATACAGATAACAGTAAGTAAACAAAAAAACTACTCTGGAGGAGGTGGAGGGGGTTGCTCTGAAAATATGAGGTTAAGAGGAGGTGTAGTCTGGCTGCTGTCAGAAAGCAACGTAGCGATGATGGATCGACCCGCGAAGGATCGTCCGGCTAATGCATTCATTGCCCTGGCTGCTCCTTCAGCCTCTTGATATTTGACGTAAACACGGCCCACGCCAGCTGCCTCGTCTGCCCGCATAGCGTCGATGGATGACTGGCCGCCTTCGCCCCACTTACTCTTGTCCCGTTTGGCAGGTCGCGGAATGCGCAAGTCGACGATGGGGCCAAACTTTTCACATTCTTCTCGTACATCGTAAAAGATGTCTTCGTAGTCTTGATCATTCACTAGGTCTTCGGTTGTTACCATGTTGAGCATAAGAAGAATACGGGCTTCTGGTGGAGGTGCAGTTGCGAGGTCACCAGCAGGCATAATAGGTTTGGGGACAGTAGGGAAGGCTTCGGGAGGGATGATGGGATTCGGGATCATGCCTGTACCACCTTTGGCACCAATCGATGCACGCTGAACAACGAGGTACCGGTCGCCGAGTTCCATACCGTTCAATCCTTGGATAGCTACGTCTGTCACCGAAATATCTGCGTATTCGAAGAATGCGAAACCCTGGAAATATGATGGTAAATAACAACATTTGATAGCCAGAAATAGTATGAGCACCTTAGAGGGTCCATTGCCATTCTCCCTAACAAGGTTAAACGCCTTGAGTTCGCCGAAACTCTTGAGCAATTCCATAACCTGTTCTTCATTGAGATATGTAGGAAGACCGCCGACGAAAATTTTGTTGATAGAATCGGGAACATTAGTGGATACAACACCTGGGACATGAACACCTGGCGTGACAAGATCGTTGCCTGCGTAGTCCTTAGGACGGCGGATCTTCAAAGGTACTGACAGGAACATAATGCCATCAAATGCCATAGCTGCTGTAGCATCTTCAGCACTGCGGAACTGTAAAGGTAATAAGTAATATGTCACAAGATAGCTTATGATTAGCCTACTTCTACGAAAGCATAATTCTTCTCATAGTTGACCTGCACAGCTAAGACAGGGTCTCCTGAGCCTCCGGTACCTATGTTCATTTCCTTCATCTTGGAATTGAAGAATTCTGCAAGGTTTATTTCGTTAATCTCAGGGGTGATTGAACCAATATAAAGCCTGCGGGACTGTCTCGCAAGATTAGGGTTCCCACCAACGCCCATTCCGAAGGTTGCAACTGGCATTGGAGTGGGAAGCCCAGCCACACCCAAGATGGGCGGAACCTGGGTGCGGTTAGCTCCGGGTAAGTTGAACAAACCTGTAACGCCATGAGCTACATTTTTCTTTTGAAAGATGAATGTATTACTCACCGGTTTGTTTGGCTTGTATCGCTGTATACTGTTCATAACCAGGCGCGTGCACATCCCAACCAGAAGCCTTGCGCTTGCGCTTGGAAAGCGGAGGACATCCTTCGGGAGTAGGGGATCTTCTTTCGTACTCGTCTGGTCGTACTCCGCCTCCGCCGCCTCCTCGTCCTCGCTCCCGTCCTCGACCGCGTCCTCCAAAGTCGCGGTCATCGTCTCGACGACGTGGAGGCCTATCAGGTTCCTCTTCTCGTCTGCCGCCGCCGCCGCGAGGGTGTTCTCTTCGCCTGTCGTCTTCATGCCTGGAGCTTCTTCCTCTGTCATCGTACCGCCCACCACCACCACCACCACCTCTTCCATCCCTATCACGTCTGTCTCCTCCTCTATCTCCTCTTCTATCCCTGTCATCCCGCCTTGGATAGCGGTCGACGTCGGGCTCACGATCATCGTATCTTGACGAGCGATGGCGATCCTCGGAATGGCGGCCAGAATCTGTAAAATAAAAGAGCGAAAATGCTTTGATGAGCATACTATCCTAGCTGCATAATGAGGTCTTTCCCGTCAGTTAGCACGGCATGAGAAAGGGGGCATGCTGCACCACCACCCTTCCAGCCCCCGTCTGTATCTCGCGAGCTCGTTGACAAAAATGAAGCAATATGTGCAAAGAGGTTGCCAGCTAGCTGAGAAACAGAAAGAAAAGAACGAACATGGTGGCATATGGCACCATGAGCCTTCAAGGAGAATGGCAAAAATTACATAGGAAGAAACGGTATTCACCTCGAGGAGCGTTCATACTTGATAGAAACCTATCGGCATTGGCTGTGTGTGGAGTGTGAATAGAGCAAAGTTCGAAATACTAGCAAAAAAAGGACTTACAGTACTCTTCAGCCATATTGACGAAATGGAGTGCAAGCTGCTTGAGAAAGGACTATGGTTTCAAGCTCCGACGCCACTGACCGTCGGTTAACCAGACCGTACCAGCACACTCCAAATAACTTTAAACTTCAAATGTATTATTATAACGTGAATACAAGCTCTCGTTAATAGAACTATCTGACAATTTGCAAGATTGAATCAAGAAATATAGGAGGGGGAATGTATAGAATAATAATTTAAAATTATAGCTGTACACTTAAAACGTTCCTGAAAAGAGCGAGATTCGAATATTCGACGACCTCTCTGTAGCCTCACTTCATCTTCTTCGGAGCAACGAAGGGTTTCTTTAACGCTGCACTCGCTCCCGTCCCCGGTACTGGTAGTGGTACTGGCCGACGCACCTTCTTCTCTTTGTTCTTAGCATTCAGGTCGATCATGGGTGGCTTCGTGTTATTGCTCATGCTTGCCCTTACAGACATAGAATCGTCCGTCATTCCTTCCGATTCCGATTCAATGGCCTTGGTCTTGGTCTTGCCCTTCTTCGATGGCCTCGGGGTTGATTCATTGGCTTGGGAGGAGACGGACATGGCTCGATTCTTTGGCTTTAAAAACTCCTCCAACTTCGCCCAGGGAGGATCTTCGTCATCGGAGGAGAGCAGTACAGGATCATCTAACAGCCGACGATTCCAGTGATCTTCTTTCTTCTGAACCATTGTAGACGTCTTAGGTGGACGAGTAGGTGAGGATAAAGATACTGGTAGACGTTTCTTGGAAGATGTCTTTTTTCCAGTTTGAGGTTGAGCATCCGAGGACGACGAGTTTGGTTTCTCTCTCCAGGCCATAACAGAGGTTTCTTGACTGATAACTCTCCCAGGGCGCGGTGTCTCCAATCCCATATCCATTTCATCTTCGTCATTCTGACGTTTCTTTGGTTTCCGCTCAACAGGAGTCGGGCCAGCTGAAATGGGAAGCTCAGCGACGGGCTTGCTCTTGATCTTGGGCTTCTTCAACTTCAGCTCGTCCCCACTCTCTTTAACGCTACCCATATCCACATCCTTCTTTGGCTTCATAACAGGCTTAGGTTTCGGTTTCGGCTTCTTCGCTTCCCTTTCTTCCTCCTCAACCTGTCTCCGAACATCCGCATCGGTTTCCCCTCTTTCCTCCAGCAACTTCCTCCGCTCCTCGGCACGTTGTTTAGCAAGTCGTTCACCCACTTCTGTGACATCATCGCCTTGTGCCTGTTCTGGATACATGGATACACCAAATTGCTTGCTCTCTTCCATGATTTTGAGGGCAGCTGCACGGTCGTCAAGGTTCATATCTTCTTGAATGAGGAGAAGAGCGCTCTCTGGAACAAGGACGTGTGTCGTAAATTGATCTGGCGAAAGTGGATAGACATTGTCATCGGCTATTGAATCCTGCGGAAATATCGAATAAAGTGTTTGATGAATAACATACGACCCTTGTTCGCCGTAACTAAAAGACGCATTATAAGCTTCAGAATGCATGCATTGAGCGAAGAAAATCAACTTACTATCCAGGGAGCGCTCTCTCAAATGTCGCAAACTGTCCACTAACACTCCCAATCTTCGTCTTCCCAATCTCCTTCATATCATCTCTCAAATCCCTCCAAAAATGGCTCGAGCTCGGATTTTGCACGAATGCTACAAGCTTCTTCTTAAATTTCTCCATCCTCTTAGGGATACGTGACCAGTCAATTTTCGTAGGCCATCCCTTTCGTAATGCGCGTGGTAACAACGTCATTTCGAAACGATGCCGTTGGCAGACTTCGATGAAGACAGTGATGGGAGCTGTTAGACCGAGAACATTGCCGGGACGTGGATCCTTGTAGGATTTTCGCTTGGTCCGTTCAAGGAGAGCCAGGAGCGCAGGGGAAGGTGTTGACGGCCAGGGTTCATCGCAATAGTGACATAGTGTGGATGGGTCAACTAATCAAAAATATAAGCATCTTGATATGATATCTCTTCAGATTAGGCAATCACCTTTCTTGTCGTTACTGAAAGAAATGGCGGTCTCGTCATAGAGATCATCGTCCTGTTCAGGTGATCTTGGAAGGTATATATGAGTACAGTGACACAATACGCTAAGCTTAGCACTTACGGACGAGATCGTTTGCTCGCCTTCTCATCTTCACTATCCTCTGCACTCCGCTTCGATCTAATTGACTTTCCAGACTCCTTCGTAGTTGAGGTCTGAGACAGAGGTTGCGATGATAAAGCCATAGGGAACGGCCTAGGCCCTCCACCAAACGTAAGAAGTTCATCTTGTTTTGACATCGCTATAGGATCGTCATCATCTTCCTCATCAGATTCGATAATCTGTATTCCACTGGATCTCCGTCGCGCCTTCTCCTTCTTGGACTTGGCAGAAATATCTAGAGGAAACTGTTGTACGTCTCGAACTTTGACGGTTTGTTTCAGTTTTACTTTAGACTTGATAGGAACAGAGGATAATTCAGGAAGATCTGGAAAGGATGCTGGCTGGCGGGCATCGGTATCTTTGACTTTCTTAGAGACTTTGACAGGTGATACCTCTTTGGCGGAGGTACGAGTAATGTCCGGGTAGATTTGTCGCGCCTTGATAGATTTCTTTGCAGGTTCGAGAGATTTGCTGACCACTGTAACGTCACCAATAGGAAACCGAACCACCGGTCTGGATTTAGCAGCATTCTGCGTTTTGCTCGGTTTCGTTACAGTCTTTCTGTCATGGTTGTTGATGTCTGATAGAGGAGACGAACTGCGATCCACATCCACGACGGAATCTGTTTTCTTCGGATGTTTCAACGCGAGCTGATTGGACGGTGGCGCGTCCGAGAGTTCCTTGCCATAACGTTTAGACACTTCCTTCTTGATAGGAGCATCCCGTTTAGTGGCTGCCGTCTTTTCAGGGGCTTTCGTAGCCTGTATGAAACGAATAAATATGTTTGTACATAAACAGAAATAAATAATATACACCTTAGATCCAGTTTGCCATATCCTCTTGATATCCACCTCCTCGTCGCTGGGATGCGAGAGAAGGTCAATGTCATCTTCCTCATCATCTTCGCGTGTTTTCCTCTTACTCCCTCGTGAACCCGATGAACTCGAACCTTGGCTCGAAAGACTCGCCTCCAAATTTTGATTGGCTGTTCGTTTGAAGGTTGTTACAGGCTCTGTATCAATGACCGTGCCCAGCTGACGCTTCGGAGCATTGGCTTTGCCTAAAGCATAAAGGGGCATACCCCCTTGTTGATACCTACTGCGCATATTCTCCATGCTGAAGATAAGAGCAAAGAAAATGGAGAGAACAAGGCTCCAGTTGCAGACGCGACGTGACACTGGCGCGTGGTGTCATGTGGACAACCTATTGTCCCAATTTAGATTGGCGCGTCCATAGCGACACACACTGACACACATCATTGAAATCGAGCCTGCGACTACAGGCGACTATCCAGCTTTCTATTCCAACAAATTATTACCAAGTATTACAGAAAATAAGCTAATTAATTAAACTAAATAACCAAGAAATTTGTCCGAAATCGTCGCTTTCAGGTTGTTTCCAGGGTAGGTTCCACTTCTTGCGCATTGTGCGTTTCCGTATGTTCCTCCTGCGCGGTTTGGCCTTCTATGACAGCCTCAACTGGGGGATCAGAAGTCAAAGCTGTCCCCGGTAGAGGCGGTAACATAGGACGCTCCCAATCTTTTACTGGTTGCTTATTTGCAGCTACCAGAACACTTTCGAAGAAACAAGGTGCTATATATCCCTTTACATCTCCTGGTGAGAGAACAACGTCATTCGCCGAAACTAGAAGTCGAAGACCATATTTTAGTGCAGCTTCGACATCTAGTTTTATGTATATTTCGGAAGTTGTACGCATCCCTGTGGGAATACAGAATGCATCAGTTGGGCTTTGCGTTACTGAAGCAAGATACGAACCACTTAAGACCCCTGATTTTGGCATTCCTTGAGCAAAATGTATATGTTGGCGGTTCATCCGGGATAAACCTTGTACCCCTAGAATGCCTCTCAGAAAGGCTTTCTACCGAGCCGTAAAGAGTACCTACGAATGAATTCCCATGCCTTTCTGGTCGTTCCATGGACGGCCATTATAATATCGGATGGGTCTGTGACTTCCTTCATTTCTACCTGAATGTTCTAGAAAGACAGTGAACAGGATACTTCAAGATAGAACACGGTCCTGCATACATTGATAGAATGGCCCTGATTTGCTCGAATCCACCAGACTGGGACATTGGACTCATCCGGCTCCAGAATCATTTTGTATCGTGATTTGTTATCATTCCGTACGACGCGCTCTAGTGTTTGGAAATCCACAGAATGAAGTTTCCCCACACCCAGCTTTGAAAAACTTCAGCATATTAACAGGGACTGCAATATAATACACTCACCAAATCCGACACTTTCACATACCCATCCGACCTCATAGCCACACCCTCGTTGATTGCTTGATGCCTCAGAATTCTTGAGAGAGTCCTCGATACTCTCTCGTCCTGTTTGTTCGCGGGCAAAGGCTTGCCAAACGTCTCGTCGTTTCGACTCAACTTCTCATTCCGTCTCTTCATTGGCAAATTCACAAAATATACGTCTAGTATAGAAAAGGATTTTGGTCTTCGAGTAGGGAGGTTTCGACTGATGACGGCAGTAGCACGGAACATATACTGTGGCAAGTGTGACTCCCCCTACGCGGTCCCGGCGTGACAGTTCCCTTCCCACTCCCACACCGCCCATGGCTGATTGTCCAGCGCATAGCCCAATGAAATTGTGATATCTCTTTCATGTCTTCCTCCAGCCGCTCTGACTCACATATGCCCATTTCTTGGAAGTCTTTGACTTCGTCGCGGCTAGCGTCGTCGGTCAAGGATTACGTTGTGCAGAAGGACTATAGAGGCGCGGTTGGTGCGGTCTCGTCGCGTATAAGAGGGACAAGGGAAGATGGGTCGAATCAGTCTTGGGAACAGTGGGCACGCCATACATTTAGCGGCCAGGTTTCGTCGACAGATACCCAGAAAACAGCACTAGGGGTGGAGAAATTACAGCTATTTCCTGGATGGGCGGTGCGGCGGTTTAAGGATCCAAGAGTTATAAACGAAGACAGTGAGCTAGAATTGTATAGTAGAACGAATTCATTGCTTATGAAGTCGACGCATTAAGGCTCTGAATTTGACTTGGAAATATATGTTTCTGGCTTTGCGTCCAGTCTTCGCCCACCCGAGGCCGCCACCCGGTCCCAGAAAGCATTTTATAGCCTAGCAAAAGGTTTGGATTTTCGTCTAGTACTCCATTCTTTGTCCTCTGAATACTGCCTCTCCAGGATATGCTGCCCTTCCGAAGGTCAAGAATAATGTCTCCACAGAAGCACATCTTCCTTTTCCACAAGGAAACCTAAGCGTTCCCTCTGATCTTGACCTTTCGAAACTACCGCCACGCCCTTCTGAAATAAATGAAGATACGGATTTGGAAGCTTTAGAAGCAAAATTCAGACAATTAAATGCATCTGAACATTATAATGAGGACTCTAATGACACTTTCACTCCAGGAATCTCAAATCAGGACACGCCAAAACCACATCGTTCCAATTCCTACGGGTTCTCCCAACCTAAATCGCCTGCACTCTCGGATACCTCTTCCATCCAGGAATCACTTACTACTCCTCAAGAACCCTCTTCATACAGCTCACCATCTTCCGTCTCAGAAACCCTCGCAGATCACATAGCCCGCAGACTCCATACCAACCTCGATGAGCGTCTCAAGCCATTTTGGTCAAGTGCTATCTCCAACCGTCTTGTCCGGATATCTATCTTCTGTCCTAGCACTGGGCAAGCCCCGTCTACAGCACACGATACGCTAGAAGGCCAACAGACGGATTTCGAACCTCTGATGACTATGGACGTTATTACGAGTAAACAAGGATCTTTCCAGACCAAAGTCTTCGTTCCGTGGGAACGGATAACGACGCATCCGCCGAGCTTACATCTTGCGTTTGGAGAGCGGGATGTGGAATATCCTGTAATTGTACAGGCCGAGATGTGGGCCCCACCACCACCTATCACAGGGGATAGTGGTAATCCTCCATCCTCTCCAATCCCCTACGCAGCCTACCAGCGAGCACCCCGTTCCCCCTCCACGCCCTCAATGCCCTCACCCAGCCCTCCAATAACAGACACCCTTCTTCCCGATTTTTTCACTCCACTCTCAAAGCGTCCTAATCTAAATCCCTCTATAATCACGCGCGTCACACTTTCGCTTCCACCTCCTTACGTCCCTGTACGTGTTGTCTCTGACGTCGATGACACCGTTAAACTTGCCGGCGTATCATCTGGGGCTAAAAAAGTATTCCAGAATGTATTCACTAAACATCTGGAGGATTTAGTTATTCCGGGGATGGTTAGGTGGTATAGGGATATGTGGCGCAGAGGTGTTAGGTTTCATTATGTCGTACGTCGTCTTTATCTTAATATCCTTAACCGAACTCAAATATTAATATTTTCCTAGTCGAATTCACCATTTGAATTATTACCCGTTTTAAACGAGTTTTTCCAGGTTTCTACTCTTCCAGAAGGTATATATTATTCACCATCCTTTAGTTTAAATGATATTCAAAATACTTCCCAGGATCCATCCGTCTCAAATCCTACTCCGCCCGCGCCCTCCTCCCCGCACTTCTTTCTCCCCCAGCAGCACGCAAGCGCGAAGGCGTCGTAGAAGTCCTCAACGCCTTCCCCGACTCGTATTTCATCCTCGTCGGCGATTCAGGCGAACAAGACATGGAACTATACGTCGAGCTTGCAAAAGACCGGCCTCATCAAATTATCGGTGTCTTCATCCGAGACGTCACGACCGACCCGACGAGGGATGAGCCACTAATGAATATCGCTGGCGATTTGGCGTATGGATCCGCGGGGGGACCACTGATGTATAATTTGAATCAAAGTAAGGCAGGTCCGTCGAATGCCTCTTTTACAGGAAGATATGTAGATAGAGAGCCAGAACCTATGCTGTCGATGCCGTCCATGGAATCATTGAACAGCACGGGTTCGTCGAATGCCAGTGCATGGTCAGTCCAGACTCCAGCATCAGGCTCGTCACTTAGGTCTGCTCTTCCCCGTGTTATACCTAGGCGAAAAACCTCGGGAGGACTCACGCCGGAGGAGAAGAAGAGAATTGATTTGATCACGAGGATTGAGAGGGCTAAGGCGGAGATACCAAGTCATATCGCTTTTAGGGTGTTCAGAGAGCCGGAGGAATGTGTAGAGATGCAGAGTATTTTGGATAAGTTATTCCCGAGTAAGCGGTGAATTTAAAGGACGTGGATTGGATAGTTACATTGTATCATAGACACATGTATTTTCAGATTTTGAATAATTCAATGAATTTTGTAATGTAAGTGTATCCGGTGTAATAACTTGCAAGTAATCAGACAGACTCAGGCACTACCTCGTGGTTTCAACGTTCCATAATATTCAATTAGTACATACACGGGACAGGCAAACAAGTGATTAAGAATGCGGAAAGGAACTACATGAAGTGAATGATGAGATGCGATTGATTGAGAAAAGTCCATAGGAATAACGCGTATTTTATCAAGCATACGATGCGAAGAAAAAAGAAAAGATACAAACCCATAAATAACTCGGATACAAAAAAATCTAAGATGGAAGGATTGAAGGCAGGGATTGATCATCTGCCTAGATACATAGTAATCTAATGATGGTAGCGATAGATCATCTGCCTACACTGCTGGCACTGCCAACTGAAACAGCATACTCCTGCCTAAGAGGGTCCCACCCGTCAGCCCAGCTCCGGACACGACCGCTCCTACGCGCTCCGGGGATAGGTACAGGAAACCTGGATGCAGGTGGCACGGGAGGCGAGCGAGTGCTAAACGAGATATTATTAGCCAACCTGAAACGGAAATGAATTAATGGAATAAGACATACTTTGCTCGAAGAGTCGGACTCAAGGTCACGTTGCGGAAATTTGAAGGGAAGAGCGGATGTCCAGGTCCACGTTCGCTCAAAGCGTCGTAATGGTCATGTAACTGCGAGAAGGAGGTACCACGTGAGTTGCTAGGCGCAGAGAAGCGCCGCGTAGGCGGAGGGGAAGGAGCGTTGACGATTTTCAGACCAATAGGGGACTTTGGCGGTGCGTTCATGGGGTCGGGTTCATCCTCGCGGATGAGCTCTAAACTATGACGGTCGCTGGGCGATGGGAGACCGGACATTGCGATCCCGGGAGAGAATGGGGAGATTGCGCGGGAAGGAAGGGGACTGGGAACAATGGGTTCGATCCAAATGTCGTCATCGTATTCTTCGAGGTCGACCGCTTCAGCATCTTCACCTTCTGGCATGCTTGGGCCGATGATGTCGACACCGGAATCCTCGAGCTCGGGAGGGACGCCCAATGCCGCTTTGATGCGCTCCCATATGAGTTCTGACTTGTTCGCGATACAGAGGTGTGCCTTGCGGACCCATTCGGCGTCGTTGGCTTCTTCGCGGGAGGTTTTAATCAACCATTCTTCGAGTTGAGCGTATGTCCATGTCTTGGGATCCTCTGTGCCGGGCTGTGCGTCCTTGGGGAAGGTCTGGGCGAGGAGCAAGAATAGCTTGCGAGCACGGGAAGATGGTGAGGAAATAAGCTCTTGAACCTCGGAGGCGCGGTCGATGAAGGGCAAATAATGCTCATCAGGAATGGGGGTGAAATGGACTGGGGACGGTGCGCGCGGGCCGCCAGGGGATTTGGGGCTGTCGCAGGGATGATTGCACTGCTGAGCGAGCTCGAGGACTTGTGCGGGAGTCAAGGAAGCCCTGGCGGTGTAGGTATTGCTGCGACGAGGGCCATGGCCTGAGTCTGAGTGGGGAGATGGGGGGCGAACTCCACTAGCGAAGGATATACGACTGCTAGCAGACTGTGTCCTGGGGTTACCAAGACCGTGCGCTGATTTGCGTTTGTAGGATTTCTCCTCGACGTCGTCTGGAGCTGGGGAGGGGGCTTTGATGATGTGGAGAACGCTGGCGACACCGCGGGTTGTCTCCTCGAACGTGCCCCACGGGTCAGGCGCACTGACGGAGCCTCGGCGACGCAAGGATAACCGACGACGGTCTGTCGTGGGCGAGGAAGGCATGGAGGCAGAAGAAATGCGTCCTGAAGACATGGCGGAACGAGAAAGAGGATAGAGGAATGGGGGTCTGACCCGCTGGAGCTTTATGGAAAATCGCTTACCATAGAGCCACTGGGGGCTAGAATATTACCTAATAAAACGAATATTTCTTAGCCCCTTTAGAGGCAAGCAGCCAGATCCACACCGAAATTCTAATCGATATATCTGACGGGCATTATTCGCCCGGACAACAACTCGAGATGTGATCCTCGAGAAGCACACTACCAGTGGGTCGCCCAATTAAAGCACGAGGGTTGGACCGGAGCTCGAATATCGTCCGACTTGGGAAAGATGACCTAATCAGACATTTGCCTCCGCGCATTCGGCCAGCTCACCAATTCTTCTACGACCATGGCTGAAGAGCACAATCATAGTCATTCCGGTCCCAATGCTCACAGTCATGGCCCCCAACCCCAGCAGGTCCCCGTCCCACCCGGTCCCGACCCCCTCGTTCAGGCTGCACTGGATGCACGAATCCAACCCGTGTCACTCAAGCTCGAGTCGCCAGCGGAGAACAAGAACTTACTACTAGTTGTCGCAGGAGACCCGAATGCGCACAACGACTTTAACCTATTGAATAGCCTTGCGTATCAGCTCAATACGATGCTGCCTCCACCGCATGAAAGCATTCCACCTCCAATTAACCCTGCGACTGTAATGCAGAATCCCCGTTCGGTCGCCGTAGCAAAAGCAAAGGATGAGGGAAACGTGAGTATTGGATGCATGTGCTATTCTAGATTACTGATTCAAATTTGGTCATTCCAGAAACTATACTCCCAGCAGAAATACTCCGAGGCAATCGTCATGTACACCACCGCTGCACAGATCACAATAACGCGTCCAGACTGGGAAGCCTCTAATTTGATCAAAGAAGAACTTGCCATGGTCCTTTCGAATCGTTCTGCCGCATTTGCCATCCTTGGAGATTTCGTTTCCGCTCTCGTGGACGCCGATGTCGTCATTCAAATAAAACGCAACTGGAGCAAAGGACACTTCCGGAAAGCGAAAGCGTTGCAGGGTTTGAAGGATTTTGAAGAGGCTAAATTGGCTGTAGGCTTGGGGTTGTCGTTTGAGCCAAATAATGCTGTTAGTATTCACGTTTTGAGACATGCGCTGGCACTGACGTGTCCTTAGGAGATGCTTACATTCGTCTCGGAGCTTGACCAACAAATACAAGCCGAGAAAGAGAAGCAAAACGAAAAGCTATCAGAAAAGGCATGATCTTGATGTAAGATTATTCGTAGTTGTATTGGCACGTATCTGTATATTTTTATTTTATTAATGGGCTCAATTTTATTCCTGTGAGACATTGAAAGTATAAGTAATGTGGGTGTTGGACGTTGCTTCAATATTAGGTGTTAAATTACCACGTAAATGGAGGGGTTTAATCGAGCATGTGCCAGTCCAGGTCCAAGTCGACCGTTTTCATTCATACCGAGGCGAAGTGCACAGGCTTTCTCCACATTTTCCCAGCCTGATTTGTCTTCAGTAGGAACTTCGCTGCCATTCATAATATATTCAGAACCAAACTTCATTGAGAGGGGAATTCTCCGCTGCAGTGAAAGACTCCCAATCCATAATTCAGTCATTATCGCCTTAAACCCCGTCATGACGGCGGAATTCACTGTAACAACGGTCGATTTGAGACAATCGACACGATGCGGTGATCAAGAAAAAAGCATTGCTGTTAGGGATTCCAAGGGTCTTCGCGAGGTGTTTACCAGACTGAAAATCGAGACACTTTCAACATCTCCTTGTCGACGTCGGGTAAGTCGTTCAGTTGGTCGGTTAGTATCAAATAACTAACGTAAAGGCTATCGTTCGGCCTTATAGTTTTAATTTATCTTAGCGATACTGCAAATGTGTCCACATAAATTTAAATTGGAACAATAGTGCTGTCCTAGCCAGTCACCGCCAGTGGTCCTGCAAGATGTTATGTATGTGGGTTTATTCTCTTAGCCATGTTGAATTGAACAAATTGAAGGTGGTTCTGGACCTCTTATCGCACAACCTTTTTAAACGTTTGCCTTCGGAGACCTATCGAAGTGGGAAAATCGCGCATAAAAGGATAATATCACCCCTGTACTACTTTCTTCTATCTTTAATTGCTCATCGCTCAGTAAGCCTTTCAAGATCAATAAAAATAAAAATAATCTCTCAAGCGGGGAATTGAACCCCGGTCTCGCGCGTACTACGGTCGAACCTTTGACAGGCGCAAATACTAAATACTATACTACCTAAGATGACGTATTGAAGCCTTGATAGGACTAGGGCCGGGCATGGTGAGAGGACCGTTCACAAGGAGAGCCTAAGAACAGCCTAGGGACCGATCCTACCTGGAAATCCTCTATTATGGAACCATACAAGTTTATGGTGTTGGAACGGTGTAAGTACTTCAAGGGCAGCAGTGGCCGATCTGTAAAATGTCGTGATTGGATAACCTGGTACCTAGGACTCTGTCAAGAGAGCATACGAGCATTTACTGTATTTTAAGCCCCTAAAGACAACCGTATCTAGTGCATGTCAATGTAGCGGTGCATCCGCCAGGGTGAGGCACCCGTCGTTAGTTTTTATTGGCGCGATAGCTCAGCTGGGAGAGCGACAGACTGAAGATCTGCAGGTCCCCGGTTCAATCCCGGGTCGTGCCATAATATGCTTTTGTTTTGTTGAGTTAAGATCGGTTCCCAAATATCAGGGAGCCTGAAACGATGTTTAGTCAGATACGTGGCACCGAAGTTTGCATTGGCTAGCACTAGCATATTCGCGGTAATTTTATCTAGACTCGACTTGTTTTTAATCTCTCAATACTCTATGGCATATTAATAGAGATCATTACAGAAATATCTCACCGTGAGGCTCCCAGATCTAGGATAGCTCGGAGTTATCATCGCTGGGCCCGGCAGTCGCGGAATGAAATAGCAAAACGGTTATACTTTCATAGCCCACCGGCTCAAATCGTCAAGCGCAGGTACCTATGCTCCATTATTTTCTTTTAGGAAAATAAGTTTAATCAGATTCTGAGAACCAAGGCAGTAATTAACACTGCAGACACATACATTTTCTAGCCTAGAAAATGCCGTAGAAATGCTTAGATTAGGCAGTATTTTCTCAGCATTTTTTAGCCGTGAACAAGTTCTAGAATATTGTGACTTAGCTAGAACTTTTTCGACACTAGACAAAGGAGTATAAAAGGGCAGGACAAACAAGTAGATAAGGGGTTAGAAAATGTATACTTTTCTCGGCATTTTTCCGGTATATAATTAGCCAACACTTTCTAGGTTTGTTCAGGGCTAGATAATAAACTAGATTACATACTAGAAAAGTGGCTGAACAAGGCCTTGTCTACCGGTTAACAAAGCTTAGAAGTCGAAGTTAAGTCAAGCAAGGTACGTTTGGGGTAAGAGAACATCTTGGACACTACTTGATGGCGGCAGGCCCCACTCGGCGACAGAGATCCAAGCTCGGTGGCAACTTCAATATGTAGCACATACTGTAGGAGAATAATTCTGTATTTTTTCCTAATCCCCTTGCAGGAGCTGAAGAATTTGTGCTATCGATGTGCAAAGTTCGTGAAACGGTTCTCTGTATCGTTCCAATTTTTTTAGATGTCAAGCATCTAGTGCCCGAGGCTGGTACATGGGAATATAACGAAATATGATTCATCGCATCGGATTTGCCTTTCAATTAACCAGTATAAACGTCATAAGTAGAAATATTGTGTCCGCTTGAAGCGTATATAGAAGTAACCAGGAGTCAGACCTCTAATAATTAGTACTAAACCTGAGGTCGGATGGCAGCAGGCGTCGATTCCCTTACGTCAGTAAAATAAATAAAAAATTGTGGGTTGTTGTAATGCCTTGCAGCGCAATGTGAGGGTTTGCATTGCGCTTTATTTATTTTACTGATGTATCAGTTGAGGAGACTTCGATTCAGCGCATCACGATAACCACACAACTACTATCCTTCTGGATCTATGCCATTATGGAAATGAAAAAATCAGGAAAGAGATGGTACATGTGAGTACTATATTGATTGATGTGCGTACGACTGGCAAACAGTGCATCAATCTACGTATACAGAATTTGGTGGTTCCACTGAGAGTACGATTACATAGTGTTCTCAAGTGTCAACATTCATGATTGATGCATCAGCTTAAACTTCCAGAGATCGTCGAACCCTGACGTATAACAGCCTGAGACAGTATGAGCACTGCGTATATGCTGCTCGGTGACGAGGTGAGATACTTTGGGAACTCCGGAACTTCGACTTTCAGCAAGTCTGCGAGGATCAGCTGCATACACATCTTAGTTTGGAAGATCATTAAGAGGGTTGGTTGATTTTGTAAGTTCTGCCTTGTCAACCTTGACTCCTCGTGATCTGAAGAACATAGGATTCTAACACGACGTGAAGTTTCGCTGCTCATTGGTAAATTAAACGGCTTTTATCCGACCACTGAGACGTTTCATAGACCTTATAGTTGCAGAGATACTTGTCATGATGGAGTGAAGTTGCCCAAGTGCTAAGTTAGAGGCAATTCTGCTCTTCGCAATAGATTCAGTCGGTCATCTTCACTCCTTAACAACAAGTATCTCTGCAACTATAAGGTCTATGAACCTTCTCAGAAGTCAGAGAAAAGCCTTTCAGTTTACCAATGAGCAGCGAAACTTCACGTCGTGTTAGAATCCTGTTTTCTTCAGATGACGACTCGGAGGGCTATATATATATGCGCCTTCTCGGGGCGAAACTAGAGTTGGCCATTATTAGAAGTTATTAATAGATTCTAAAGAAAGTTTTGTTCGCTTGTAGATTATCCATACCTGGCGAAGAAGATTAGACTCTTTGAGTTCGATCCCGGAGGCTGAGGTGATCCCTCGTCCTTCAGTTAGGGAGAGTTCTTGAAGAGAATGGGTTGCCTATTTTCACAATTAAATGATTTTAATTTGATTTCATTGAGTTTTAAGGGAATCAAACAGCTTTCTTTCTGTCTAGGTCTTTCCAAGCGACGAGGACGAGGACTATCGCTTAAGCGCCTGTCCCTCCTACCTTCGACCGGCCAAAAGCACCATTTCCCCTCGAATTCCGATACTTCTCTAGAATTAAAAGATATGAAAGCAAATGCTATCATTTAATCAATATTAAACGAAAATTCCGAGCTCTACAGGCTTCCCAGCCGGAAACAGCGCTACATGAACCTAGCGCCCGCCTACAGCCTGCCACATCAAAGTCCAACGGTCAACGTTCGACTCAGAACTTTCCTACTATGTTGTGTCCCCTTCGGGGTGACATACGAAAAAATTGGAACGATACAGAGAAGATTAGCATGGCCCCTGCACAAGGATGACACGCTTCTCCAGAGTGGACGACCTTCGGGTCGCAATATTTATTTTATTCGGTTTCTTCGCGTTTAACGCTTTGCGTGGGACGCAGTTCTTCTGTTCAGCGACTTCAAATTCTTTTGATTAACGAACTAAAATGAAGCTAAGAAAATATTATTGCGACCCGAAGGTCGTCCGCTCTGGAGCAGCGTGTCATCCATAGTGTAGAAGACCGAGTTACCAACGCACTAAGCCTCCAAACCTTAATCTTACAAGCTTGATAAGAGTTTTATGCTCGAATTAATCCACGATAAAGTCATAAATAAACAGAATTTTTCTATAAAAGATTATTTCTGATTTCTCCTTTCCCTCTCCTTCTACAGACCTCGCCCCATCAGTCTTCAACCCGTGCCAGTGTCCGCAGGGCTCATTGCACATATGCCCTATAAAGACTTCGGAGCTAGTAATTATCCCCCAAATTAAGTATAAAAATCATATTTTTCTCCTTAACATCTGAAATGGCTGAGAACTTGTTACCGACAGACCATGATGCATCACCGCCGGGGAGGACGGCCGTGAGAGGCTGAAATACTTTACTGGCATGCGGCGCAACAAAATGCGTCTTCTCTGTTTATGTCAATAACAAGTTCACTGTTTGAAAATACTTAATTTTGAGGGGAATTTACGAATCGAAATAAGCGAAAAGTATTATAGGCGTGACCGTGACTATGACTCCAGTCACAGCCTTTCTTCATCGCTCCAATTTTTTCGGATGTCAGGCACTTGTAGTATAGGAATCGCTGAATCTATCACAGTGACAGCCCTTTTTCTTTCTTCTAGAATAAAAACTTTGCGAAAAAATCACGGGTGAGTATTATCCATCCCATCATTCAGAATCATTCAGTGACATTATTACCGTTGATGTAACTGATTGCAGGTCAGGGTTCCACCAAGAGCGACGTTAGTCTGCGATTTGTGTACCGGGGACCCTAGGCGACCGCACGAGGTGGTTTCCTGATGTCCAAACACTCACCCCAACTTCCTTTTTGTTTTATTTTATCAGAGCTATGATCATCCTCGAATAAATTCGACGGTCGTGTGCATTTCGACTTTGTCCTCAAACATCTACAAAGGAAGCATGTTTATAACCGAGTTGAGCAACTTGGAATGATACAGGAGTATATGGAACAATTCAATTCCACGGAATACAAGGATCACGAGGTATAAGTGGGGTCGCTCTCTTATAGTGTGCGAGAGGCAGCTCGATACATATGGTAATATTATCATATAACGCAGGTAGCCGGTATGGGAACGGAAGCCGGTTCAAGGCTAGTTCAAGTTCCCACCCCTTCCCCCTCCGCTATACCACATGCCGAAGTCACTATAGTAAACAACCCTTCATGACGTCTCCAAATATCTCCGAAACTGAGTGCATTTTACTTTTATCAAGCCAGCTAAGCACTTACAACTGATGAAGGTCTTATAAAATATGACTGAAGGCGTGCCAAAGTTCCCTTGGGACCCAGCCGGTTAACTCCCTCCCTCCCTCCCCTTGGAAATCAACTTCAAATTCACTCTGTCCGGACACAAGATAACTTCTAGAGCGTCACGTGGCGTAAGCTAATCTATGGCAAGGTCCCTAACACATGGTAATTATCGTGATCATGATGCCTTCTCAACCACTTTCGGCTGAGTGGCAATAACCAACAATTGAGGTCTTTGTTAAATCTCGAGCTCAAAAGTTGAGCCAATAGGTGTACTGTTTGAGCTTTATAGATTCAATTCACAATCTTGTGTCGCCGACCCAGGGAGCGGGACATGGCCCCTGCACAAGGATGACACGCTTCTCCAGAGTGGACGACCTTCGGGTCGCAATATTTATTTGTTTGATTTCCTTCGCTTCATCCTTTTATTCCAAAAACCCCAAGATTCACTCTGTATTTTATTTCTAAACATATTGCAGGGAAACAAATACATTTAAGTAAAATTCTGAACAGATGGCGAGACTATTTCAGAAGAAGCGTGTCATCTCCAGAAACTTTTCAGACTCAGAGGAACTCAAACTTCCAAAATAAAAATAGAAATAGGAATCTCAACAAATCAATTGAGAATTTATAAAAAATAAAGGACCCCTACTGCATCCGTCCCCCCCTTCTCCTTCCTCTCTCACACACACAGCTCGAGTTGATATCTTACTCACTAGTATACGAGATAGGCAGTGAGGCAGGCATTAAATTGATCGATAAATCCAGCTTGTATGACAAATATTAAATTATGTAATTCCTGTTAAGACTCAGAGCAGAATATTTCTCGAGGATGGCCGCACGGAGAAATGAATCACCCACTATCACTCGCTTCATCGTTAGTGGTATAACGTTCGCTTTGCATCGTTCTGCTTGCGAAAGTTCAGGCGTTCGATCCGCTGCTTGTTCAGTATGTATTTATTTTTAACGCAATCATTGACCTGGGGTGCTCAGTGCTGTCAACTGATGGTCATAACCCGACCAAAAGGCCTGTTCGCGGCGCGTCAAGCAGCAGGATTGTTTCAAAGCCTACAGCATGCACATAGATATAGAAAAATTCCTTTATTTCGTTGCAAATTACTCGGAAATATTTACTCTGTTGATGAACATAGCCTCTCAAGTTGGTGTTAGGAGCGAGAAATCCTTGGACATAGGTTCCGGGTTCTGGCCGGTAGAACTATATATATTGAGGGAATAAGATAGTAAATAATCACGCATAGGAGAAAACAAAAAGCGAATCATGGACAGGCAGCGAATTAAATGCTGGACATTTCGCAAGCAGGAAGTGCTAAGTGAATGTTATACCACTAAACCCCATGCCCTTGACAATAGATAGGATATCCAACTACACTGATGGATGTATATTGATTGAGGCTACTAATAAATTATTTAGATCACTGTATACTTGGTGCTTTATCTCACTGAATCATAATTAGTTACAAGAGTTACCGACGGAAGGACTCCGACTTTGAAACCTGCGAGAAGTAGACACTTTAACTCTGACTGAATAACCGAATATGACTGTGTAAGAATAATCGGCCATTAATGATCTTATTCTATAGAAATGTGTACTTACTTTTTAAGAGAGCCTTTGAATTGAAATCAGCGAGGTTCAGGTTAGACTTGGAATCGGTGTGACTCCGTGATGTGACTCTGGTCTTTTTTTCCCGTATTTTTTCAGACGTCAAGCACTTGCATTCTGACGAAATTGAAGGGTACTTCAAATGAATACTCGTTTGAGATTCAAGACTCTATAATGGATTGTGATGTAATAGGAAAAGGATCCGAAACGTTCCTTTTTTGAACTGAACGTTGATTGTTCTCATACTTACACAATTTTAGGCAATTCCATATCTTATGACATAGAAGGAACAGTACATCACATCCATATGTATGAATGCATGACTTGGACGCCATGGTACTGGTTTGGGGATTTGTGGCGATAATATTTATAGATCAGGACGAATGGCATCAACCCCTTACTCTGCAGGATCTGTATATTTAGTGCAAGAATTGAGTACTGTGTATTGATCTTTCTGCCTCGAACAGTGCTTACTAGGTCTCATGTAGGCGTCGAGTTATTCTGGCAAAGGTTCCCCATACTGGAAAAATATCCATATCCTCTATGATCCCCTAGATTCTCCAATCACATATAGCGACGATACAGGTATCCACAACGATCAGCAAAAACGTGGCAATCCTGTTATTCCAATGTATCGCGTTCTCAATAGTCATTCGGAGAGCTCTGAAATAATATGTCGCCCCAATGGAGCTCAGGCTCTGAGTCTTCAGGTGTGGCAGTACCCAGATATCTCTCCGGGAAAGCATTGAAATGACTGGGAGAACACGTTATAGATGCACTCAAAAGGATTATCTTCATGAAAACTTGCTTTCAACATGTTGCCATGTTAAGCAAATGGCAGAAGAAATATTCTAATGGATTAACCATCGAATGGAACTCTGTAAACATACCACAGGTTCATGAAATATTAACCGACCTACTTGGTTTGTCATGGTCAGTCCTATCCAGTTCCTTTAACTGTCCATAACTTACATTCTCCTTTCTACAGAGATTATAGTATAGATCTACAACGTCAAGTTTTTGAGATCTGCGATGCGTTTAGAAGATTTCTGGATACCGCGATCAAACTTAACAGAATACGCACCAGTTTCCTAGCATCTGTCTCCCTTCCACTTATGGCCGTGTACGTCGTCGTTGGTCATTCAATAAGCTATCACCACTGGTATAATACATATTTCATTCTGGAGAAGCGAGTCATTCCTTGTGCAGGGGCCGAGTCTGTGTTACAACGATAAAAATCACCTCGACTGGAACCCAATTTAGTCGTTTCTGAACAAACCATCAACGTCTAAGGCTCAGAATACTTCAAACTTGAAGGGCATATGGGACGCTATTGCATATATCGGCCAGTGGCGGCGGATATCTTTTGTGCACGGCGTACTGTGCACAGTACTAATATCTTTCGTTCAGGGAGCAAAACAAATCAGAGATAACCTCAAAAATAACATAAAAACACCCTCTGGTAGGGAATTGAACCCTAGTCTTGCACGTACTGGAGTTGAACTCCCAACATGCGCGAACACTGACCATTATAGTACCTAAGATTGTTATCCGTTTCGTCTCTAGTCCATCCCAGGCCGACCACCGGATGATTATTTCCATTACACTCGACACAAAACTGTTAGTAATATTGTTATATCATATTGTGCGCTCCAGAAATCTGCCGGTGGCACTCTTATGTGAGTTGGAGACAACGGCCCTTGGTATGGCCAGTGATGGCCGGTGCCCGAGCGCCTGACCCGTGATGATTGTCGGTGACTCGGAGATTGAACTTGTATCGGATATCATTTCAACCTTGCCTTTACATCTGTTTGTCCCTTTACTCTATTAGACTCCCGGATTTCTACCAATGGCGGTATACTATCTTTCCAGAAAATATTAAGCCTATTTTTTTGGCCTATCGTACTTACCAGGTCGCTTATTTATGGGCCAGTGGCTTGAACGGTCCCTCGCGAATCTTCCTGATACAGTTGTCGCTGGCGAATTTACCCCAACGATACGGTCTAAGGCATACTATAGAAGTGTGTAACTCACGTTGGAAGATCCAAGTTCTTGCATTATAACCAACATCCCCGAGGCAGGTGGATCATATGCCCACTGCCCAACATGTGTGGTCTGTTGGTCTAGAGGTATGATTCCTTCTTAGGGTGTTTGTTCGCCATCTGGAGGAGGTCCCGGGTTCAATTCCCGGATAGACCCATTTTTAAATACTTTTCTTCCCTAACATCACAGATTCGCGTACTACGTCGTGTCTGCTTCAGCTTCTAGTACACGCCTCTCTAGGCTATAACTGGTCTTGTAAGTGAACCTGTCAAAACTTCTCTTTTCCGCTTGTGCGACTGACTTGCGAGCTTATAAAATTAGGCTTTTTCGATAAACTGTAAGGGGATCTCTTGCAATTGGCGTTTTTAGCATTTCTCATCTACAGGTCTAAATGTAAAAGCGGGTTCCACTGTATCGATGTGCTTTACCGAATTTATCTCTCAAGTTAAACGCAGTGACGAATTTAACAAAGTTGGTAAATAAAGCTGACTTTTGAAAGCTATTTATGCTGATATGAGAGCGCACGAAATCTAGCGGTGCCTCATGTCTGGAGACAACATGTATGCGCACTTTACTACTTTTTGTGCGGGTAATTTCTGAAGGTATAAAGTATGTCCTCCACTTTGTTTCGCAATAATTATGTAAAAACTGAAATAATTCAGCAGGAGACTTGATAATAAATTATTAAGTTTAACAAGATTCTTGCTGCTCTTTAAGACGGCTTACGCGAACCTAAGGGTAGTAGCAGTACCGTCTGCTTACAGCCGCTTACGAGTGCCCCTCCAGGCCAGTAAATGTATTACAAATCGTTACAAGTCAACGGAAGCTTCCAGGGTACAAAGGGCGCCGCGTTCGCATTTTGAAGTCTCACACGGGCTTCCTTCTTACCATCATATCCCTCTCCCTCTCCCCGCCTTCCAACTGTGGGTCACACTCCGCATGTGCCAAGCTAGTCCTCCACTCCTTTGGTCTTCGTGCACATCTCCCAGCGTCTTCTCAGTTCGATCCTGAGTTGAATGCGAGGGCTGTCTGAAAGATATCGAAGGGGTGGGTTGTTCAGAGGATGCGCATTGTGCACCCTGTTTACAGCCCATCGCACCAGGGAGTCGGTTTTTATAACACGTCGGTATTTCCAGTAGTTGGAGTGCGAGGAAATGGACAGGATGAGATATAAATTTTTCCACTTGCCACTTGATGGCAATCAATTCTGACATTTATTTTGCAGCAGACTCAGGACTTATGCATGTCCCAATCTTGAATGCAGGTTATACTTGTGGTGCCTTGCGTACTGTACTGTAGTCTTCATTAAAATGAAAGAATCAACTGGCCTATATATATATCCGACGTAGTTAGAATCCTATGAGGGCGAGTGATATGGACTACTAGTAGTACTTGCGAAACCTTTGCACAAGTTTTACATCTACCGCTATAATTAAAAGGTCCCAGTCCATCAACTCCAGATACTGAAAAGGTTTAGGACTTCTCTCAATAATACTGAAAAAAATAGTTATGACCCCACAGGAATATTATGACTTGAAGCTATTTGCTTAATTTTTTTAACTTGAACCTATATTCAGAAACCTCACTTATTGTTTCCAAATCACGCCGGACAATATGTGGCTGATCCTGAGGAACCCCTGGAATCGTATACAGTGTTGGACCGGTACTTGACACGCCACTTCATGCTTTAATATACTGCGCCCAACAACTCGAGTTTTTAATAGGATGAGTCTTCGGAACTATAATATAGTATCTTAAGTTGATTAGGATAAAGTATCTAAGAGAAATATGTACATTTGAATAAAGTAGATGAGGGCACATGTCGAAAAGTCCATTTGTCACGCAATACCAGTCCTTGACACAGGTGTGACACCTGCCGGCACACAACCTCCCCAGCCATGTTTTAAGTGTTCAACGAATTCTAACTTGCCTGATATGTTGTATGTATGGGGAATTGTTCGAAAGAAGTAGAAATGTGAATTAACAAGATGTAGGTGCGATTGAACTTCATACCTACCAGGTGCTGTCACGCAAAACCTTGCAAAACCCATGGAAAACCAAATTTTCATCCAAACTCGTCAAACCACTAATGAACCTTGTATATTTAGACATTATGCCTTTTGAATCCTGGTAAATGCCAAAGTAAGCTCATTTGTCACTGTTGCCACTGGGTAGTGTTGCCACGGCGCCGCACCGGCGTCACACCGCCCCAAAACCGTTTCACGCCGCGCCAATTGGAACGACATCGCTCCACACCGAATTTTCGGCCTGGCTTAAAAGCCGGCGTTAAGCTGCCACGCCGTTCTTGCGAACGGATATTACTGGCTTGGGCATTACACTTCAATAAAGAAGGAAAGGAGGGTAGAAAAAGCCTGGAAAATCTGTAAAAGATATATACAGTACATTGGAAATTAAATCGGGGCAGTTTCAACTATGTAGAATTGTCATTGCTTGCCATTCCGGTACTCTCAAAAAATGATCCAAACATGATATTTATAGTTTGCTTACATTAAATATTGGTTATGATACGTCCTTTATTGGATTTTCTCTGGATTTACTTTCAAACACGAAGGGATGCATGTTCTCCACCTATCTAATATGGTAATGCTTGATATTTCGGCGTCCATGATCGCACACGCCGCGCCGCGCCGACTCTCTAGGCTACTCCATTAATCCGCTGTCCAATGGCGCGCGCGGTGTGGTTTAAAATGGAGTGGCGCGCGGCGTAACTGACCCCGCGCCAAACCTACGGCAACACTACCGCTGGGCGCAAAACTTCATATTGGTCACAGGATGACCATTACACCTGTATACAACATCACCGAGCAACATCAACAGCACCAATTAATTCCAAAAATTCACACAAGTTGGATACCATATCAGACATGATCCAGTTAAAATATTGTCGAATTGATTTCACATTTACGGTCTTTTATCGAGAGTGTGCCAAGGACCGGTCCTGTGTCAAGGACTGGTCCAACATTGTATGTCGCCTTCTTAGCACCGAACACTGATCCTAATGAGGGAGGAGCCATAAGCTTTTCAATGCGAAATCATAAATGTGGGTTATGGCAGGCTAATGGCCGCACTTTGATGTGTGCGGTACGATTACGCTTTTGCTATACTTAGCTTTGACTTACCTTCCATTCCGCAAACCTACGCCCTAAATAATTCATTATCGCCCTGTTCATAGGACTGCATTTACTTCCCTTCTATCTTACACTTGTAGCACATCCACACGTGTTTCCCAGCCGTCTTATCAATATCATCCATTGGCAGCTCCTGTGTGACACTGCTTCCACCCATCCATCCCTGCAGAGAGCTTCGCCTTGTCAATGGTATCCTCAGAATCACGAAACGACAATGACAGAGCAATGATCAAGTCAAAGAAAGATTCTGAAGACAGTATCGCTACGTACTCGACAAGATCAAGCTCAACTTCCGAAGACAACCGGCGAGGACGGCAAATGGCAAGAGAGACCGCCTCTGAAAACCCATACTCGGCGGAGAACCTACGAAAGAGGCGAGCAAGTTGTGTCCGGGTCGGAATATGTTGCTGACTGGGAGCTAGAGGCTATCATATACTACTTCCCTCAAACGGAAAGCCATTTTATGTCGAGGATCGGTGGAGGATGGTGCGAGAGCTGGGTCAAGGAGCATATGGAACGGTCATGTGCGTAAACAGCCTCATCTATCCACGTTAGCTCTAGCTGATGATAGTGACAGTTCTGCAGAGGACAAGATCTCAGGAGAAACGATAGCTATCAAAATGGTCACCCGTATATTCGATAAGGTGCAGTTAGCGAAACGAGCTCTGCGCGAAATCACACTACTGCGACACTTTTCTACGGGAGGACACGAGAATATCACTGGATTGATAGATCTAGATGTTTTACATCGAGATTTCAGCGAAATGTGAGTTGTGATCACATCGTTAAAAAGTGGACCGGTCTGATCTTATGGATGGCTTGGTAGCTACTTGTTCATGCAGGTGCGAGTCTACGATACTCCTTTCTACCAGTATGCTTTATGGTTAACGTGCTACCCATAAAGCCTATGGAAGGTTCGTGATAATATAATGCCACATGCAGTACATGCTTATCTTATTACAGCCGATCTACACCAAATTATCCATTCTGAGCAGCATCTTACCAACGAACACATAGCATACTTCCTTTATCAAATCTTTCGGGGAATGAAGTACATTCATACCGCATCCGTTATTCATCGGGATCTCAAGCCAGGTCTGTAAATTGGTCGACGTTCATGAATTCAGCTTACATGGAACTGCCTATAGGCAACCTGCTGGTCAACTCTGATTGCGAGCTCAAGATCTGTGATTTCGGTTTAGCGAACACGTTTGAAGGTGTTTACCTATCGGTCACTTTGCCACTTAAATGCTGATTGTCATCTAGGTGTACACCAACTAACGCAATACGTGTATGTTTCAGGCGGTCATCAGAAGAACGCTTGCTGATGTGTCCTACAGCGCTACTCGATGGTACCGAGCCCCAGAGATCTTGCTTACTTTCCGAACATACGGAACAGCTAGTACGTTTGTCAATCCTCACTTTGAGGTGTCTTCTGCTTATCCATATCTTTTTAGTTGATGTTTGGTGAATATTGGTTAGCGCATGTGACCAAAACTCGTGTTAATTGTATTGTCAAGGTCGATAGGATGCATTCTCGCCGAATTACTATTAGGACAGCCACTTTTCAAAGGAAATGAGTATGTTATGATCACATCTTTATTTCATCTGCTGACCATTTCCACAGTTATGGTTTGTTTATCATCACTTTTTGGCATGCCACGATTCTCAATCGATAGTGTAGTTGACCAACTTAATCGCATTTTGGATGTCCTAGGGACACCGGGAGAAGAAGTCTTTGATAAGATTGCTTCTGACAAAGTAAAGATTGCCTTTTCCCTATCATTCGCTTATAATATGTACTAACATGAACTAGGCAAAGGCCTACTTACGCTCGTTGCCCATCCGGAAACCTCGATCATTCAAGAAGATCTTCCCTATGGCCGACGCTAATGGTAATTCTTTTCTTTTCTTTTTGTTTGAAGTGGCCGCATCTAAGTGCGCTTCTAGCAATTGATCTAATGGAAAAAATGATTACATGGAACCCAGATACACGCATCACTGTTATTGAGGCCTTACAGCATCCTTGGCTATCTAACTATCGTACGTTTCCTAGTCAGTCACACGCAGTTTGCGAGTATCTAATAAGATCTTTTTTAGACGACCCATCCGACGAACCCGCCTGTCCAAAGAAATTTGACAGGTACGATGATTACGAACATTTGACGACCATTGAGGAGTTCCGAGACGCTATCTGGAAGGAGATTCATGACTTCCGTGATGAAGTTCGCTCAACTGAATATGCGCTGGAAACGGTACCCGAATATGAAGCAATATTAGAGGAGGGACCTGTAACATCTCCGAACACTACGTCAGAGGAGCAACCGCCATCCACGCCGCCGCCGCTTTCTGATCAATCAAGCAATATTTATACATCAAGTGCGATTCTTTCTGATGAACCGGAATCGATCAGGGATGAACCGGAAAAGTACGATGGGATGCCCCTGGTTTCACCAGTGGTTTCCCCAAGACTTCGCGATCAATCGACTTTGGTGTCCGCCAATGACCCTATTGCCACGTACCGGCGCCGTTCAAGCATCTTCCACACCAGTACATCATCGCCCAATCTTCGTGCTTCCGCTCATCTTCAATATCAGTCCTTCCCAACGAGCGGATACGACAGTCCCAGGGAAGGTGGTTCATACATCGTGCCTGCACGGTCACGAAGAGCTTCACTCTTGGGTGGACAAAGTCAGCGATTGCGTACACTGTCCACATTCTCTATACACGAGAATTTGGAACCGGAAATTATTAGGAAGCTGGTTGCTCCCACACGGGAGGCACCCCCATCTTCAATGCCAACCGAATTTGCTAATTCGGACGATGGATCGGAAGGATCGGACTAGAATATATTAGAATAGAATATCTTTATTAACATTGGCGTCGTTATCCTCGTCAATTGCTTGATTATTCTTGTATGCTTCATCGTTGGCACATCTACTTATATTTTTGACTACACGCTTTGCCAATATTTTTGTAGCATATTATGTAGCTACTAGACGTCATTTCGGATATGGATACAGTATGCCCACGAATAAAATGCCCATTACAATGATACAAGATCTAGGTATATAGAGTTGAAACTAGTCCGCCCCTAACTTCTCTTTCAGCCCTGTATGAAACGTCAGTTGGAACTTTAATCAAGATGGCACCACACTTACGCTCAATAATGCTCAGATATGCCTTGGTAGCAGGACTCTCAGGATATTCATCTAAAAAGCTGACACCATAATCCGCACTCTTGCCGATCCGAGGGTCCAATGGAACTGAACCCAACAGTTCCAAGCCCATCTCTTCCGCCATCTTCTTTGCACCACCGGTTGAGGGCTTGAATATCTGAGACTCTGTATGACAACCTGGACAAACAAAGCCAGCCATATTTTCAACGACACCGAGGACTCTAATCCCCACCTTCCGACAGAAGTCGATCTCGCGCCGAACATCTTGAAGGGCGACCTCCTGAGGAGTCGTGATAACGACTGCACCATCAATTCCCGACTCTTTCAAAAATTGAACGATGCTAAGATGCTCGTCCGAAGTGCCAGGAGGTGTATCCACAACCAGCCAGTCAAGGTCACCCCAGTCGACGTCTTTGAGGAATTGTGAAATGAGTCCATTCTTCTTCGGGCCACGCCACATCACAGCATCCTTCGCCGATGGTAACATGAAACCGACTGACATGACACCTAGGTTATCCTGTACATAGACTGGAGACCATCCAGTTGACGACGCGTGCACCTGTTCGTCGGCGATGCCTAAGATGGTGGGTATAGAAGGTCCGCATATATCAACGTCCATGATTCCAGTCTAAGCAGAGATGTCAGTCGAAATCCTGTTAATAATTAACAAAATCACATACTTGACAATTCTCATCTGCCGCAAAAGCCCAACCTAATTGTGCTGTAAACGTACTTTTGCCCACGCCGCCTTTACCGCTCAGAACTAAGATCTTCCGCTTCACAGTCGACATACGCTCCTTGATGAATGGAAGTGCAGGATCCGGCCCTGTGGGTTTAGAAGATGCACATATATCTTGATTTGCGCAGCCATTACATGCGTCTGACTTTCCAGCCATTGAGGACTCGGGGCCCTATAAAGTGAATCAGCACAAATTGCTTCGGACATGTAATATCTGCATACTGGACAATGCTCTGGTGCATTTTCTGGCACACCATTAGAAGTAGTCGCGGGCAAAGCTCGCTGTACGAGTATTGACATGGTTGTGGTGCAAGGGAAAGGAACGAATATTAATAATATGGGAATGACTAAACTGGATCACGTGATGACAGAATTGCATAAGCCTGGGCAGTGAGCACAACTCCGGAAACGAAGGACTCGTCTCTTTCACCTCCACCATCCCCTTGTTCTTTCCGGTCCCAAGTTTCTTAAACCTTTACGTTCTTTTACGATACATTGTCTGCAGATCCTAATCTATCGATCCTATGTCAAAACGTTCAGCTGAAAGTGAGAAAATGAGATGTGCCACTCTACCGAGCGATTCTGACGTTTTGCCACAGATTCTGTTGAGCCATCACCCAAACGGTTTCGTTTTGCTCAGGAAGGGGAAGAGTACGTAGATATTGACGACTCGGACCATGAATATGCTGCTACAGAACATCTTGTGCCTCGTGGAGCTACCATCAACTTCACTGCTCTTACTCGGAAGCTAGCTGAGCAAAGAGAAACAAGAGGGCAGAGCGAGGATCCATCTTTACTCAGTGCACATCGCCGTCAACAGGACAGCTTAGTCTCGCACATATTCCAAGAATCTGATTTCTCGTTTCTGCATCTGAAGCCGGACCATGCCTCTCGGCCTTTGTGGATCAGTCCTGATGACGGTCACATTATATTAGAAGCATTCTCGCCTATTGCTGAACAGGCGCAGGATTTCCTCGTTGCCATCGCTGAGCCTGTCAGCCGGTGAGCCTTTAACGGCCCCTTTCTTTTGCAAATTGTAGTGACATCTTTTGTGTGCAGCCCGGCGTTCATGCATGAATATAAAGTGAGATTACCAAGAGTGTGCCAGTGGTATGAAACTAAACAATTTCTCGATAAGCTTACATCATACAGTCTTTATGCTGCTGTCTCCGTCGGACTTCAGACGTCAGATATCATTGAGGTTTGCTTAATTCAATGTCTGTTATACCTCATAGGCTGACCTTCTGAAGGTCTTAAATCGATTATCGAAGGTTGGTATAAGCATTGCAATGTTTGGCGCACGTTTTTATATTGTCCTATAGGTTCCCGTCCCAGAATCAATCATCAGTTTCATCCGCGATCGCACCGTTTCTTACGGCAAAGTCAAACTCGTCCTTAAACATAACAAATATTATGTTGAATCCAGTCATCCTGATACTCTCCAAATGCTCTTGAAAGATCCAGTCATTTCATCTGCTCGCAAGAAGATCGCCGCGCCTGATGCAGCCGCCGCCGCCGTACCTATTACCACTGCTAAAGCCCCTCAACGTGGTAATTTGGTTATTCCTGGAACAAAGGAGCCAGCAAAGGATGCCTCGAAAGATGGTGATAAAACAGGCAATGAGCTATTTACCGCTGTCGTCGGAGTGGAGACAGGTTTGTTTGAATTGATTTTTGTTAAATCCGCATCGTTGACATTATTTGATCAAAGACGAAATCGATGAGGATGACGAGAATGTACATGCGTTCGAGATCGAAGATGCCCGGATTGATGTAGGATCGGTTTCTCGCCCTGTTTACTACTGTTCTAACCTCTATACAGGATGTCAAGAAGCGGTGCAATGAGCTTGAATACCCCATGTTGGAAGAATACGATTTCCGCAATGACACTATCAATCCAAATCTTGATATCGATTTGAAGCCTGCGACCGTCATTCGTCCTTATCAAGAGAAGAGTCTTAGCAAGATGTTCGGTAACGGGTATGTTCAGGTTTGCCGCCTATTTTTAATGGTCGCTAATTCATAATTACAGTCGTGCTCGTTCTGGTATCATTGTCTTGCCGTGTGGTGCTGGTAAAACGTTGGTAGGAATCACGGCAGCTTGCACAGTAAAGAAGAGTTGTCTGGTTCTTTGCACTTCATCGTGAGTCTCGTTTTGACTCAAAACGATTAATAACTGACGACCTATTTTTCAGCGTATCCGTCATGCAGTGGAAAGGCCAATTTATGCAATGGTCTAATGTCACTGATCGCCAAATCGCTGTGTTTACAGCAGATCAGAAGGAGAAGTTTTCTGGCGAAAGTGGAATAGTCGTTTCAACGTATTCTATGGTCGCGAATACCCACAATCGGTCTCATGAATCCAAGAAAATGATGGAATTTTTAACGTCGAGGGAATGGGGTTTCATCTTGTTGGATGAGGTGCACGTCGTGCCCGCAGCCATGTTCCGTCGCGTTGTCACAACTATTAAGGCGCATTCCAAGCTTGGGTTGACAGGTATTTTTTTCTAACAATTTTTGAGTAATATGGCACTAATATTTCACTATCTCACAGCTACGCTTGTTCGAGAGGATGACAAGATCACTGATTTAAATTACATGATTGGTCCTAAATTATACGAAGCCAATTGGCAGGATTTGGCCGCAAAGGGTCACATTGCAAACGTCCAGGCACGCATTTTATTTATATTTTGTATTTCAAATACAGACTATTGACTCTGTGATAGTGCGCTGAAGTTTGGTGCCCCATGACCCCGGAGTTCTACCGCGAATACTTGAAAGAGCAAAGCAGGAAGCGCATGTTGCTATACTGCATGAATCCCAGGAAGTTCCAAGCTTGTCAATTCTTGATCCAATATCACGAAGGACGCGGAGATAAAATTATTGTATTTTCTGATAACGTATATGCTTTGGAAGTAAGTGGGAAAGTATATTTTTGATGGCATGGATGTCTTATCAGTTTGGCAGGCATATGCAAAGAAGTTGGGTAAATTATATATTCACGGCGGAACCCCTCAGTTGGAACGTATGCGTATATTACAACATTTCCAACACAACCCGAATGTCAACACCATTTTCTTGTCTAAAGTATGTTATCTACTGATATCATGTCTGAAAATGCTCATGAAGTTGCATAGGTTGGCGATACCTCTATTGATTTGCCAGAAGCTACCTGTCTCATTCAAATCTCTTCTCATTTCGGTTCTCGTCGTCAAGAAGCCCAACGTTTGGGTAAGTATATGAGTGCAATTGACCATATGTATTTCTAACCGCCTCTCAGGTCGTATCCTGCGAGCTAAGCGTCGTAACGATGCTGGCTTCAACGCTTTCTTCTACTCTTTGGTATCAAAGGATACTCAAGAGATGTACTACAGTACAAAGAGGCAGCAATTCTTGATTGATCAAGGTTATTCCTTCAAGGTCATCACCCACCTCGACGGCCTCGACAGCCTACCCGATCTCGTCTATAAGACTCGAGATGAGCAAATCGAGCTCATCTCGTCGGTTCTTCTCGCCAATGAAAGCGAGGCCGAGCTTGGTTCAGATGTTAAAGGCGGTGTGGATGATCTGGCTGGAACTGTGACGTCGAAAGATTTCGGATTCCCTGGCAAAGGTGGCGCCAAACGTACGATGGGATCTCTCAGTGCTCTTAGTGGCGGACAACACATGTCCTATATTGAGCAGAACAAGTCAGCAAATAAGAAGCTGGCTAAGGACTCGAATGCGAGTCGAAGCAAGTTATTTGCTTCGAGGGATAGGCAAATCCAGCAGGCGAAGAAGGATGCCAGGAAGGCTGCCGCTGCCGCTGCCTCAAAGTGAGCTTGAATGGCCAGTTATTTTGGGAATAGATATTTGTTCAATATTGCCCCCTTCTTTTATGCACAATCACTACACAGTTTGTAACGATTCTAATATAATATCTGCTATGTAGCGAATCGCGATGCCGTGTCTTTTTCTTTTTCTTTTTTTCGGGTCGGGTATCAGTGTTGGTTTACGAGTGTCTATTCACATATGTTAGTATTCAAATTTTACGCCTGCAGTCTAAGTAGTGTTGCCCGTGCACGGTGACCACTAACTTATTAGGCTTTATATCGTTCTCACGTCACGCAATTTATTTTTTTAATTCAGGTCTGTGTTAGTGTCTAGACAGCGTTTCCTCAGGTAACTACTCTCTTCCCTGGGCCTCCCAGGTTAGTAACAGAATACATCTTCGAATAATCTAGTAGGAAACGTTATCATCTTAAATCAATATCGGCTGCGTACCGTCTACGAGCATACATACTAGCATACTTAATGAGATAGTACACTAAACTGGAAGTAGACTTGGCATAGAATCCACAATTAAATTCGACTCCACTGAGAGCCAGCTGTCAGAATTTGAATTATCTCACAGCGCGGGATAAGAATATTGATATACAATAACTAGATGGATTTTACTTATAAAGTAACAATGATGTTACGTTCTATACGATGCAAGAAAGAGTAAACCTGTAAAAAATGTGAGTCCACCTTGGACGTTAAAAGACCAAAAAAGAACCACGGTCTCCAAGTCAGATTCTGTTAGCGACTCGATCCGCTTAACCGGACAACCTCAGGCCGAATGCAAGAAATTCAATGAATTCTCGACTATCGCAGCCGTCAGTTATCAAGGAACGTACTCCCCCAAGATGGAAGTAGGAGTATGGCAAAGGATACAAAAGGTCACAGCTGAAGCAGTACGATCCATTGTCAGGAATCGAAGAACCTGGCATTCCTAAGCCTCGAGGCAGTCGGAGGTTTTAAGTTGACTGACGGATGCCGCTCCGATTCCTGGATTGGGTCCTAGAAATTTGGGACACATCGCGTTCCAGTAGAGTCAAGTTCTTCAACAGCAAGAACTCGACTCCCCTTCCACGAGCTACCAAACCAGTTCCACCAACCCTGGAGTACCGGACATGTTATGCTGAGGGGGTTGATAGACAGCAGTCTCACGAGAACGACTCGGACGAAGAGGTGATTGCGGTCAAACAAGATGTACTAGGTCAATGAGAGAAGGGGATAGGGAGAGAGAGGAAGATGTACCCTGAGGCTTGTGCCTAAGGGGAATGGGAGGGGAGAATTCGTAGGAGATGGTGATAATAGGGAAAGGAGCGATGGGTTGCAACCCCGCTCCTCTGCCGTATTTATATGTTGCCAGAGTCCTCATTACATAAGCTCCCTTGAATCTTATTCCGAGTCGAGGGTGTGAACTTTATTTGAAAAGTCGATCGAGCGACACCTCAGCAAGTTGGTAAGCGATTGTCACGGATTGCCTCCATTCGACTATACATAAGAGCCAACAGGATTCGAGTTTGCCAATAATAAGCCCAATTCCGCCCCATGGCGTGCTAATTAATTGTCTTGGGGTTTGGAGGTTTTGCGATATGCTCTATGCTATGCTATCTCAGATTTCTTCTTCTTTCTCGCCCAGTCATTTACTATGAGATTGAGTTTTTTCCTTCAGTCGTCGTACGCCTTGGAGGTACTTACTTCAGGCGATTCCAAAGCCCAACTTTTCATTCAAGCTCGTGACATTAGTATAAATAGTTTCCATTAGTCTCATTAATTACATAAAATAAATACTCATTTGTTTGGCATTTTCTCCATAGATAAAGACTCAAAGTATCCAGAAAAGCCAGATTCCGGGAAGTGATATTCGTATATAGTATTTTATTTTTTTGAGCTGCTACAATCCATCAATTGAGGATATCTGAGTATTATAATACGAAACAACATGAAATAAAGTTACGATAATGAGACTAGGATATAATGTTAGCAAAGGGAACGTGATCCACAGACAGCGAATGCGCATGCTAATCCGGTCCCTCTCCAAATAGCTCCAAAAACCCTGCGATCCTCGCCTTGTTTCCTGCGGCTCTTTTCATCACATGATCCCGTAAACCAGATTTCAATGCGGGCTGTTTATCCACGATTTCTCGCAGCTGCTCTTTCGGCAACTGAAGAAGGGCGCCGAAACTAGCCGGTGCGATCAACTTGGCGCAATGAATGAAGCCTTGCCATAGAGCAGGGTTTGTCCATATTTTCTTGGTAATCAAGCGGGATAGCAGTGTTGTCGAGACGAAACCGACGAGAGATTTATAGTTTTGAACAGATAGAATGACCTGTAAATTCGATGTTAGCCAACCATTAAAATTCCAAACAAACTTTTCACATACAGTTCTCATAAACAGTAACGGTATAACAGGCTCATCCATAATTTGTTGCATGACAACGGCAAGAATTTCGGATCGGAATATGTCCGTCATCGAGAAACATATTGAGATAGCTGGATACAAAATAAATTAAGGAACTAGCGGAATAAAAAAAATAGACCAACCTTCTTTCGCACTAGGCAATCCGATTTCTTTCTCAGAATGATGCAGCAAAACCATCAATTCCGCCGGTGTCAACAATTCACTTTGCCGTACACGAGGTAGATTTGATGTAACACTGCCAAACGTCTGGGGCGGCGTCACAACAATGGCGCCAAATACTGAGCGAACCAGGTTCTTGGGTTCCGATTGACCGTTTAACATTGACACGATACGGGGCAAATGTTTAAGGATATCGTTCTAAAAAGGAGTTAGGATAAAAACCTGTGCGAATGTTAGAAAAACATTACCTTATCCATCTCACCAACAATGGGTATGAGGAATCTTGCATCCAAGTCACGTTCAGCAATCAGGCTCTTCACCAACGCCACGATCGTCGGGCTCGGACGACCATGTTCCGTGAATATTGTCAATACACGCAGTGCAAGCGTATCTGCTCTTGGAGGGAAAGTGCGCAACAACGTGAGCAGTTTGCCGTGGGATGGGCCCAGAGAACGAATAAGCGGCGTGATGAGCTCTTGTATCGCTTCTTGCACAGACACATCCATCTGTCTATATGCCAAAAAGATCCTATACGGGGCGTTAATAATCGAGTACATTGCTCGACCAAACTGAAACACTTACTCATCCAACAAGTCCGGGACTCGAACCGTCAAAGCGAACGTCAGTTCGAGATGCTGTAGAACCTGAGCTTTATCAGCAGGGAGTGTGATCTCCTCAGGAAGGTACACAGTCTGCAACGTCTCTTCCTGCGGTAGCTGACCATCCTCCATACCCTCCTCTGGCGGAGACTCGGAGCGCTCGGGTTTGGACTCGGATTCAGATTGCGGCGAAGTGCGACGCTGTAATCTGCGTAAGAGACGCCGAGAGAATGTTTGCACAGTGCTATCCATGGGTTGAACATCGGGAACCCAACGCTTGACGGTGTTGATGGCAGGGGTTCGGATTGTCTTGTCTACGGTTGTTGATGAGTAACGTTTAGAGTTAAAGGAACTTCTATAATATACCTGGATGTGTTGTGAGATCTAATAACGTCTTTAACGCACGAGCTCGTAATGGTGGTCGTAATGTTACAAATTCACGTAATGTTAAGAAGCCAACTTGTGTCCTAGAAGTCCATCAGCATACTCAAAATGACCATGGGTGAATATAATAAATACCTGTCCGGATTGCTACAAAACTCCCTCAACATATCAAGAATGCCATCAGGTAAAGAAGGTAAATCGAGCAAAAACTGCGAAAATGTCCGATCCTTGGTATCGAGATTTTCTTGATGTCCTGTGACGATCCTTTGCAGCCATACTTCATATTGGCTTGGCTAAAACGAGGATGAATTTATAGGTGATCCGTTTAATATAGAGACTACGTCTTACCCGACTCGCGTTGGTCCGTGATCGTATCCGATCATTGTACCATTCCTCATTCATCCATACAGTAGCAAGACGTACCCTATAATGTAAACTCAGAACAAAATCTTATCTGATAAGAAGGAAGTGCATACCTCGATGGAAAATCTTCCAATACATAATTACACAATGTTTCTCTCATCTCATTGCTCCTTCTCAGATTCAACGCCTTATACTTCTCTTCCTCTTCTTCCTTTTTGACAATTTCATCTTTCACGCCGTTCTCATCGTTCGCATCTTGCTCTTTCTGCTCTTCTTCGATTCCCGGCACACGCGTGACCAACCTCACCAACAACAACATCCACATCTCCGACGGTGGCAATCCAAGTGTCGTCTGCCCGGGTAGCTCAGGCGACGGACCAAACTCTTCCGCATTAGTCCGTATTCTTGTAACTGCCGCACGAAGACCGCTTTCACGGTCATCGTCAGATAAGGGTTTGGGAGGAGGTAGCTGGAAGTTAATAAGGGCAAGAGGTTCCCGTGCGTGTTCAGATATTGCTGGAACAGAAGATTCAATGCCCTAAACTAACATAAGCACAATAGAATCTACAAATCGTTATGAAACTTACCTCGAGTTGGTCGTTGAGACGATCTGGCTCGTACTCCAGGTCATCGTCCATAACCATCTGCAACGGGTCAACCGGCTCTTCTTTAATCACTGGAGCTGGAGCTTCGATTGGCGTAACTGGAGCTTCAACTGCAGGAACCGCAGCGGGAACTACTACAGGAGCAGAAACAGGAGTAGGAACAGGTGGATGTACAGCGGGTGCAGGCGGCGCATTGGAAAGACGGAAGACCTATGGAAAAGGTCAAAAAAGAGCTACATACGACAATGAAAAGACTCACATCGATCGCATTATGCAGCGTCTGCTCCGATACCATCTGCAGATTTGCAATCACAATGTCCGCCACTAACCCCATAGGCAGAGTTGTAAAATCGAAGTTGGCCAGATATCCGGCCAAAGCATCCGGTCCATTCGCAGCGGCTGTTGAATGTTCCAACTTTACACGTTTTGCATCGAAAGGTTCTACGGCTTCATTGGGTGGCAATCCACGTTTACGACTTGATTCCGCCTCACGACGCATTCGCTCTTCCTGTGACGCTTGATCCATACGAATTGCTTGTTGATGTAGGGCTTCTTGGATCTGTTGTTGGTATGGTTGACTGATAGGGTTTCTGAGAAGTAATATTAAGATGTGAAGAAGGATCAAATTCAGGAAACACACTTGGAAATGTGTAGCAATAGGATACGAATTGCCTTCTCCACGCTTTTGATGCTCGAAGCAGAGAGTCCTTCCAGCTGCCTTGGATGCCATGAAGCTAAAGCTTGGATAACGACAGGAAGGAGCATAGGTCGTAATTTCGCAAGAGTACCCCAACTATTAATAATGGCTGACAGCAGGTCGACATTCCTACATATTATTAGATAAGGAGGAGCAAATTGAGTTGAGAAAACGAACTTGGTATGAAATAAGAGAGTTATAATTCGCTCCAAAAGTTTCGTCCCTTCTGTTTCTAGCTGTGTCCCTGAGATGAAGGGATGGTCGGAAGGGCAGAGAGCGAGATTGGGGTCTGACTTATTTTGCAGCTATAAAAGAGGAGGATATTAGCGTATGTGTGGATAATATCTCATTACACGCACCCTAGGATCAGAGACGCCCCTCGTCTGAACCAAAATAGCTCTTTGCATGAACTTGAGGGCAGCCAACTTTACACCCGCCGTTGCTGTATTGCTCCACACCAGATCTAATATCTGGTTTTTCGCTTTCGTAAGGACCTCCCATTGGGGACGCAGAGTGCGGTTTACACAACTATAAGACGCGTTTGTTAAAGGCTGGCACGTGGACTTAGTGGGGAGAATAAACGGACTATAGACGGAAGAGCAGGGGGTACATAGATGCAAAGCATTGAATCACAATTTTGACGGTGACAGGGCTTGGGTCGTCAATAAGGCCAGTAAGAATATCGAGCGATTGGGAGGCAACTGTGACACAATGTACGTAAATTCACGCAAGGGAATAGTTTGATTTTACTAACGTTGCGTTCGATTCTCAACTGACAAAGCGGACTTTGCGATGCCAAAATGTAGGAGATCCAATACCCATCTCTTCAACAAAGAATCGGCAGCGTTGGCGACGGTGTTGATGAGAGTGGTGCAAAGGATTGGGATGTGCTTCGGCTGGTTTTCAAGAGATTCTCGTAAGGATGCTAATAGGGAAGCTTGCTCTGGAGAGTCCGCAGGCACTGATAAAGCCGCTTGAAGGGTTTGCAACGGATCTAAAGTTGCATTATTCGTCGTCGCCATCTACAACGATGGGCACGAAGAACCAACAGTGGCTGGGACAAATAGCTGCAAACAATCTGGGCGTTCTTTGGTCTCCTCGGGTCCATCCAACGGCTTCAACCACATATTTTCTATCATGCAGGAGTATTGGGCTATACTCTGCACATCTGAAGAAATTTCTTTGTGATTTTCTAGATTTATTTTATTTTTCACCAACGACTGGGGTTTGTTCAAGAATTGACGGATTCCGAGTGGTCCGTGATTAGCACTACATTCACACGGCATCACTTGTAACAGGTCACCCGATGTTCCCAAGGGTTCTTAAGTGACCACTGACGATCATCTAACTCTACCTTTTACTACTATCATTTCAAAAATGGTACGTGTACGATGAACTCCCGTAGCTGGAACATCTCGCTGACAACCTATATAGTCGGCTTACCCTGCTTACCTCGTCGGTTCTCTCTGTATTGTTGGTGGTATAACTGGTTTCGCTAGGACTCGTTCTATACCCTCCATAGTCGCTGGTGTCGGGTAAGTATTATAGCACCCTGTTTGCCCACGGAACTAATGAACATAACAGTGTGGGCGCCCTTTACCTCTGGAGTGCTGACAGGATTCGCAAGGGCACGAATAACGGTATCGAAGGCGCATTGGGTGAGTCTCCTCGTTCTGTAGACCCAGTCCTCTCCTCATTTTTGTTATTTAGCTGCGTCTGCTGTCCTTTTCCTCTCCTCCATCCCCCGCGCTTCCAAAGGACCTATACCAGCTGTTCTCACGGTCGCCTCTGCCTCCGCTGGAGCATATTATGGCAATGCCTGGTACTCTTGGAGGCATTAATCCATGTATTATGAACCTGTACTCAATTGTCGTGCTATGTGTATCCCATCTCTCGTTTCAATGAAGATTGTACTTTGACTCCTCCACGTCAGCAGCTACGTGTTCTTCAATGATTACAACAATCGCTAAATAGGCCGATACGGAAATCGGTTCCTTTTGGCTCTCCGTCTGCGGATAGTGATGCAGCCTCCGCTTTACCAAGGACCCCGCCACCCCGACGTAGGATCGCAAGTACCCTGCGTACTATTTAGAATACTCCTTCAAGGCCATAAATTTGGTGGAAATATTCTCTCAGGTTTATAATCAAGATTTCAACTATCTTCTGAGTGACACAATCTCGAGTAACTCTCGCCCGATATTTTTAGCATATTCTGTTCCGCCTACAATCGGTAAATGGGCAATAATAATTTGGTTCTACGGATCTAGAGTTCCTTCAGTTTCTTTATGCATTCTGCTTACTTGAACGACTCTTACGGACTCCTTGTTGGTCACGCGACACTAGTTGAATACTCGAGGAAGACCCCAAACTCTTAGCTCCGGCAGAGGCTTCTAAGTAAGCATGGGTTTGTTAGAAACTAGGCAATGTTCCAACAAGTTGAAGACATCTTCATGCAGGTCAATGAAATGCCGGCAGGAGACTCCCTTTATTTACCTGGCGGATCTGTTGATGTGTTATTTCTCTTTGATAATATGGGTATAACGAGAAATTCTATATATTGGCGGTTGTTTCTATATTGGCGAACTCCCCCATGTGCTGCTTCCAACGTGAAGACCATTTTCATCATCAATGTATGTCCTTTGAATAACTATCTCATAGCGCCTTCTCTAGCCTAATTCAGAACAGTACTGCCTCTTCCAGAATATTTCCGTTCAACCTGTATTCGTCATATCCACCATCAAGCTGTCAACAGTTCAAGCTCTCGTTCCCGTCCATAGAGTACTGGTAACCTCCCATTATACAGTCTGATACGTGTATTGTCTGCGTTCGGTTTTATCACGTAAATTTGGGTTTACTGACTGGTTACGAATGAAGGGTATATGGCCGTCGAACTCGCAACACACTAGCTGACATATTCGATCCTAGTGGACGCAGCCTGAAGCCGCCCAGGCTGCTAGAATCACGTCAAGTTATGAGAGCAATCATGTCAGTCTCGTCGTCGATGATGTCAATAGAAGGTAAGATAACACATATTTTATTCTGCAGTTCTCGCTGAAACTTCCATTTCTAAAGACTTCAGCTGGAGCTGACATGATTGTTGGCATATATACAACTTTCTTCGGGAGCTTAGATGGAACCCTAGAACTTGCACGTCTACTCATCGAAAAAATGTTCTCCGATTTAAATATGTAAGCAGTCATCACAAAAGTAGGTATTAGTTAATTAAGATGGTTTTCGTCTAGCCCAGCTTCTTATGCTAATTAGTAAACTGGGATACTATGTGCCCTGGTCACTCTGGATCAGCCTCATCCCAATCCCAGTTTGTTGATAAACTATCCTCCTCGCTATCCAGCAAAACGATGAACGGATAGTGCTGCTTCTCCAGCCTTAAAAGATCGATGTGCCAGTCACTTCCTCCAATAAAGCTAGCCTGGGAGTCTCGGAGGTCGACCTTTTCAAAAGGTGTGACTTCGAAAGGTTGATCCTTGAATTTCTGTGTTCGACTTCTTATCAAACGAAGGAGTGCTGTTGCATATGCTTCGAAAAATCGGCTCGAATAAAGGAAAGTGATGTCAATCGTAGACAGATGGGGCTTTCTGAGTCGACGCTTTCTTGAATGGTCAATAACTTCAATACTCCCGTGGCGATATAGGCATCTCTGATCGCAAGGTGTTGCAATTGTTGCAATTCCGGTAACAAAAGTCGAAAGTGATCTGGAACTACAGAAATTCCTTCTAATTCCAGCGTCCTAAGAGGTGGCTTGCATTCCGATAGGAACGTAAATGGAGATGGACTGCTTATTTGTCCAAATGCCCCAAAAGTACTTCGATATAGGCCAAATTCTTCGAGATTGGGCGTGCGTAACCTTTCCAAAAATGCACAAATGACAGGCCAATATCCACCGAAATGTAACGGTACCCGGATAAACAATTTTCTGAGTAAATTTAAGGAGATAGTTGGAGTTGACCAAGTTGGCCTCGAGAATGCACTCATGCCACTCAGTTCGCCTTGGAAAGAGAAAGCCATTTGCTGGATATTTGGCGTCATAAGTCCAATTTCCACGACATCCTTCTCCGCCAGAGCATTAAAACCTCCTATTACTTCCAAGCGGTCATTAAATGCTATGGTCTTGGGCCAGCGGGAGAGAAAACCCCAATATGCTCTGAGATTGGGAGCAGATATAGTCGACAGATTCTCCAAATAGCGTGAATCTAAGGTTCGGTTGAAATGGAGTAATTGGAGAATTTTCGCTTCGGCAGCTGACACTGTAGGGGGGAAGAGGTAGACCAAGGTCTCGTCCGGGGTAACTGCCAAAGACCTGATACGGTGCATATGATCCCTCAAAAGGGTTAATGCACCTATTATATCTGTTTCGGACACATTCCTTCGGCGCCATAAATTAGACGAAATGAAGACGTCCAAGGGGAGAATACCGGAGTGATCTAACCATAGAGAAATGATCTTGAAAGGACTAACGGTAGGTTCCCCAATTAAAATCAACCGCGTAAACAACATAGGTGTTGAGAGTGCAATACGTCTCCACTTCCTACTGACTTTGAGCAAGGTAAGCGGCGCCGTCTGCTCCGAAATATCGGTGAAGTGCGTTGAACTGCATGCCATGCCACCTACAACGCCGTTCTCTCCAGATTTGACCTGCAGGAAAGAGGAGAAAGAGGATGAGGGAAGACACTCTACAAATATTGCGCTCAACAGTTCCTCAGGGAGACACTCTTGGATGCTCTTTCCCAACCTAGCACTACTATAGATCGGCGTATTATCAATACAGACATGACAATCCCCGCCATACGAAGATCCTTTAGTCGTATCCGAGTAGGTAGCAGCTCCATTGAGGGATTTCAGTCTAGGAAGGTTCCTTGTAGCACGATATTTGGTCATTCGGAAGTTCAACTTGAAGAGATTACACTGGTAGATAGCGGAAGTAAAAACTGGTGTATCAGATACATTCTCTCCATGTATAATAAGATAAACAATTACCTTGCTATATTGATGTACCTATCGTGCAATGTGGGAATGGAGCAAAATCTAGGGCCTTATAGTGCCCACATTCTCATGTCCTATATATATGCGTATTTATAGTCTCATGATAAGATTCTCCAGCGCTTTGTGTCCTGCCTAGCGTATTATATACGCGATGTCATCGCTTCTTGCAGGGTCTTCTGGGTGCTTAACCCCCAAATATTTCATTGGGAGAACAAAGCACAAGAGAACAGGCTTTGATCATAGCAGATATTATACGTAGCTCGACCTAGCTTGGCTTACTTGGTCAATAATAATTATAGTAACATATTGAGCACTTACGTGTATAATAATAATTTTCTTTGCTTTGCTCGAGAATGATTAACCGAGTACGCCACAATAATCTAGTCCAGTTCTGGTAATTTACAGGGCGGGAGGCAATGGGCAATCCATTTTCTCTTATTTGCCCACCCGGTTCATATCATCGACCCGGTGATATTCTACAATATATAAACATGGTGGTAAATTAATAACATATGCGTGAATCTATTCACGTAACAATTAGAGCAGTTTGTGAGCCGCCTGCGTCGGTTACTCCGAATAGCCGTGATCCATAAAGATCTGTTTGAGGGTAGAAAATACCCTTAGGAAAGGCTAAAGGAATTGACGCTATTTATTTTACACAGATCCATTTATTCAATAGACGAATGAATTCGACTTTTGAAACAACTTGGTTACGCGAGAATATGTATCACAAAGACCCGTTACTTAAACCCATACTCCGAGTCCATGCATTACAAAGTACTGATCTACGCCGCTGTCGGTACATCTCCACGCGGTGTCCTCAATAACTTAAACAATATTGATCAAACGGATGTGAGATTAACGGACAAAGAGTGCAATAGATAATTTAATTTCTGCAAGTGCCACTGTGCAAGACGGTGTGGTTGACAATGCCGTTGTAGAAAGGAAGTTGCAGAGCAACAGTCCCTGGAAACCATGTCGACTCGTGACCAATAGTAGATACAATAGATGTATCTTTTGCAATAATTAGATCGCCATTTTTGATCCAGAGTCTGTCGCCAGTGGCAGGCAAAGTGACGTAACCACCACCAGCAAGGAAGGTGACCCATCTGTTAAAATATTCAGTCTACAGAAAATCTCAAAACCACCATTACATACTGAGGGGCAGGAGCGGGGTGTAAGCCGGCGTAAGTGAAGGACATCTTATTGAAGAAGACAAGAGTCGCGCCCTTCATGTCACCAAGCTCTTGAATCCTGGCGCCGACGGTACCAGCTTGTTCAGAAATGATGAATTCGGGACCGATCTTCCAGCATTCGAATGCAGAGGCACCACATTTTCCAACGAGAACATTCACCTCAAGACTGGTTCTGTCCGATGAAGGGCCTAAAATATTGCTGAGGACTCGGGATCGGCCATTGGCTATCTCGGCTGTGATGGTCGCAATGTCAGATAGGGAAGCGTTGGCAGCAGATATGACGACAGTTGCAACGAAGATAGAGGAAATATAAGAGAGCATAGTAGGGCAGTGGGATAACGGCGTATATTGAACTGGATGAGAGGACTTTAGTAATGACTGGATGAGAGGACTTTAGTAATGACTGGACATTTATACTTGCTTCTGGCCCCAGTGTGGTGTGGCTCCTGGAGTTAAGGAAATCAGCAAATGAAAATCATTATGGCAGGAGTGCAATAAAATTGAATGATTCGTATCACAATGTATCACCGATTTTGTTGCTGGACTGACCAAGGATTGACGATCACTAAATAATCTAATATGACGTGTAAGTACAGTTATTGATCGATGATGTCTACATGCATTACCATGATCAATAATGTTGAAGTCAGTCGGATGGTCCCAGAAAGTGGGATAAGCATGATGCCGCGCGATGCCGTGACTGGAAGGCTCCGGAGCGCCGCTAGAGTGTTGATGGGGCCTGAGTATGCATCTTCGGCAGAACCTTATTCTGCTAATATATTCCCTTATAATTCCCTAAGCTAACAATCTCGAAAAGGCTAGAAATTTTTGTATTCCATATACTTCAGGTCCCCCTGCCTTCTGAGTAAAATTCGGCGGCGAAATTAAACGCGTCGACTAGCCAGACAGCTTTGGGGATTTCTACATTACTTATGTCAGATTATCCTGCTTTCAAGGATACTTTCCTTGAGTTTGAATTGCATAAATTCTAGGGGAAGTGTTTACAAGCATTGGGGGAATTGAAAAATACAAGGGGGAGTTCACAGAATTTGTAGTCTATTCCGCGTTTGCCAAATGCTACTTTCTACCCTCTGAAAACATCATCGTTGTGGTATGTTTTACAGCTTTGGAAGGATACAGAGCCTCATGAGCGAGGTCTTGCCCATAATCGAGCTTATTACGGTCTTGTATAGTAACGGGGTCTAGAGAATTATTAGTCCCAAGCTCTTCTTGCTTCCTAAAAAATATATTTGTTGATAGTCGAGTAGACCAAGGATTAGTATCGCTTTGATGACTAGTTCTCAGCTTGAAAATTGCAGTGAAGACGACGGGTACATTGCAAACGGATAGCGACATGCAATCCTGGACGAATTGAGTGAACACCTCACAATCATGAAGTATGAGTACCTACCTCGACCAGAGCCGCAATGACGACTTTGATACCACCAGAGTTTAGAATATATATCGCGTGAATGAGGGAGACCATAGTTGTGACAATGCAGGTCGAAAAGATAGACATTAATCGTAATCGCAGCTGCTTGTTGCGTAACTCAGAGAGAATTTTTAAAGGGGTCAGGATGAGAATCAGATCCGCAATTAGGTCCGCTGTAAGCCTATTAGAAACCATCTAGCGGCAAGAGGCCGTACCTACAAACAAGTTGAGAAATTGCCACTTGCTTATTGAGCGCACACTGGGGACTTGAAATATCTTTCCAACCGGATAGCAGTTCGCAGACCCAGAATAATTGGCAGATAAGAAGGACACATACACCCATGAATAGAAAGGCGACCCAAGTCAGTAACCTTCTTCTACTACTCTGTACTTGATCGAGGCGCATAATAGAAAACAAGATGGATAAGCGAGCAGACCTATAAATTATACATATTAATATCTACAAGCAAGAATCCATAGCGATATAGCTCACCAAATAATTATATAAAAGGCCACAGCCATTAGGTAGTAAGCGGCCACCCTGTTTAGCTTAGATATTGTTTCTGAAAGCTGGCATTAGATCCCCTACTCGAACACATCATTATAGCAATATTCCGACCTGGTTCAGACACATGCATGAAGACCGCAGCAACCTGTAGGAACAATGCGAGCATGGAAAACACAGCCCATCCCTGTAAAATACTAAGAAGCTTGGTTCACTGACAAAAGACATCATGCAGATGATCTTCTATAGGAAATAGTACACACGTCATCAGCCCACAACCGATCTCGTCTTATCCAAAGACGATGGATGGTCGACATAGCCGCAACAAACGAGCATACTGAGCTTGTAACTAGACCCGAAATGGAGGTTATCCAACCGTGACAATAAAACTGCACATATCTTACTTACTCTTGATTTGAATGAGAGGGTCTGACAGATCAAATCTCATCACGGGCAGAGAAAAAAAGTCTAGCAGAGAAGAACTTAACTCAGTATCGATTTAAGTTGTAGTCGTAGGCCAGATGGTACACTCTTCTGTTAGATCTGGACTAACTTAAAGACCTCAGTAGAGGATATCCATAGAAACTGCTTGACGCCATTGCGAACCTCCGAAACACCTCAACAGGCTACATACGCCGCTGATTCGATACTATTTAATGCCAATGCGGCTATCCTGAGTTTGATGAATTGACATTTCATCAACTCTAGATGCCATCCGCTCTTTCAAAGAAGCATAGGATCTAGGTATCATAAGGGTATCTGTAATGTGAGTTGCAGTAAATCATATATTAATGATCCCTCCGCCGACTGTTTCGGAGAACTGCACGACCGAATAAGAATCTAGATTAATATATGTGATGACTTGTGACTTTTACTTCAAGCATTCGAAAAATATATTGGACATTAAATTCAGAATTAGATTAAAGCTGAGAAACGCTAGTAATACACTTGTTTATTTTGACTGACTATTAATACATAGCGAAGTAAGAGGGAGGGAGTAGATAGAAACTATTAGTACACGATGACAGAAGAAGAAACTAGAAAAGCAAGACGAGATTACTGCGCCCTTGAGCGATAGCAGTATTTTAAGAGAGATTGTAGAAGGCATAATAGGGCCCTTTCAGGATTTCTTAAGATTACATTGGCGCAAAGAGGTGCCGCACCGGGGCACGAGGGGAGACTTTGAATCCTCATTTTGATACAACCAAATGGAGTAACACCGTTCACTGGTTTCTTTCGAGGTCTTCTAAGAGTTAGCGAAACAACGTGAGATAACGTATTTGAGACAGACCTTCATTCGATGTTCCAGATACCTTTTTCAGTCCGACCACATTTAGCATTTTATGTTGCGCGTTGTACTTATCAAGGTCAAGGAGACCTCCTCAGATGATTCAGCCGCAGCACCAGTTATTTGGAGGATATGACCCACAGACGATAAAGGAGGCAACACAACCTGTAGGTTGAATGAGAGCAAAAGCCATCGTAGCAGTTGCTAGACCACACTGTCGCTTGGCGTGACAGTGATAGTCAGGGTTTAAGTAGAAGGTAAACTTTTTCGGGAGACGGATAGGTGTTATATATAATCAACGGATATGCAATAAACAGACTCACGATCATGACAGCTCCACTGATATACAGGATGACGGCTAGAACAATACGTACAAATTGATCTAAGACTGCGACGTCTCTGCCGAATTTACCGAGCAAAGACTTCGGTCGACTATTCACATTCAAGGCAACACTATGACGTTGTATAGCAACTACTCCCGCACTGACACTATGAATACGACATTAGATGTCCAGGAAATATGCCATGCCTCAGTCCACCCACCTAATGACATCTAGAACAATGAAAAGCCATGAAACCACAAGCGACATTTGGAATCCCATGTCTAATATTGACAAAGTTGAGAGCCTTGATGTAACATGAACGGAACAAAGAAATTACCTGGTGAATCTGAATCTGTCGAAAACGGAAAGGAGACTTGCAGAAGCGATAGAAATGCTAGAATAATACATGTCGCAAGCTTGACAAATGACTATAGTCAGAATCTATATAATCACGAAAATAGAAATCTCACCGATCTTAAATGCTCGTAAATAATGAGATACAGAGGGTCGCAACCCATAATGAATGGAAGAGGAGCAGCAAGTGAGGACGACGCGTGTTCGTAGGACTTTATCAGAGCAGGATGTTCCCAAAAGCCGCTACAGGAAGAAGTCTGAACTGTCGCATAATTATCTCAGGCCAGATTCGTTCAGAGATCCCGCCTAAAGGGAAGAGACTGACGGGACCAGACTCGAATGTAAGCGGTACCAAATTCACGGGAACCTTCGGAGATGCTTGGAATAAACCGGCCAGATTAATAAACAATAGGAGTCTTGCTTCTAAAAATCTATCATGTCTTTTCTGAAGAACCTTAGAAAACGTCCCCAACACAGATTGGACCGTTCATATGTTCATACTTGAGTCGTGCCGCAACAAATGAATGGGGTCGATGATCTAAGATGGCTCAACGGTTCTTGGAAGTGGAGTATCGGATTAATCGAGTGGCTCATGGCCCTTTTTGAACCTGGGGTCTGGGCTAGATGCATCGATGGCTATGCTATATAACAGTTTACCTCTAGATAATTGAAGACGAGGGGACTCGATGATTAAGCGCTCCAGAAAAGATTAGAACTGGGTTTTCCGCCCACGTCATTTTGGCCAATTGTTCTCAAAATCCAGGCATTCTTATATATTTTATTCAATACACAATGTATACCTATTGGATTATGATGATCGGCTTTCTACTGGTGGAGGAGGAGGAGGAGGAGGGGATGATGATAAGTAAGTCGACATCATTTTCTGGGACGTCTGGATCATTTATAGGCTTCAAAAATGACTTAAACTCTTACTTACCATTATACTGGACCCTAATCCATATTTCATGAAAGACCCAGAGTCTTTAGTAGTAATAGGACTCAGGAGGCTGAGCCGAAACAATAGCGTGGCTGTGACGTTTGTCACAGGGCCCCGGCTTGCTCCCGGCCTTTCGGCACAGATGTCAGGTAGGAGAGCGGCCAACATTAGAAAAGCTTGGTCATGGGTTTATCTAGGTATCTATCAGGTATTGGCTACATATAAACGGAAATTTATCTCCAAAATACATAGTAGAAGACTAGTAAGCAATTCGTTGGAGAGTCGAACTACATAGTAAGAAGTCCTAGTTTCAATGCTTTCATGAGCCTCCTATTTTACCCCGTATTTTTTAACCTGACCTAACTTCTCGGAAAGCTGTATAAGCCTATAAGGGTTCAAATTTAGCAGCACAGACATACGCCCTCGGCTACCGTGAAGGTCACACAGGAAGGACCATATCACAAACAGTCCCCGAGGTCGTTTGGTAATCTATACTCTAGTAGAAAACGGATATCAATAAAATCTTATCAAACAGAAAATGGAAGATAACACACCTGTTCTTTTACTCTTCTCATAGCACTTTTCCATTTCCAAATCGTAGGCTCCGTTTTCCGTAGGGAATCCAGATTTTGATGCTGCGGACATAGATCCTGTATCCGGCATATAATTCCCCACATGTGCAAGGAGAGGATATAAGTTGAGATGTGTGAATACTCCTCTGTATGCAGGTAGAGCTTCAAGGAACACCAGGAAACTTGGTAAAAACCGGCACCTAATGGCTCGGTAACAAATTTTGGTTATTCCTTTAGAACCACACAGGGATATCTTAACTTTTTTTTGAGAACCTGGTTTATATGACCTATATTTGCCTGACTGTTCTGGACAAAACCCCATTGCCTACACTTTCCAATACCCCCACCCCGAATGATTATGGCGGATTTACAATAATTCCCACCAACAACCCTCCATTATCCCAAAACCACTCACATTCTGCCAAATCATTGTACATCCTTTTAGAACACTATGAACAAGGATACATTACCAAATATGGGTATGAATCCTGAGGAATCCCTGGAGAACCTATTACATATCTATTAATCTCTGATCGTCAGTGTTGATATCTCAGTATTGTGTCACTTGTGGCTCATCCCCATGGATACCCACCACATAACTTAACCTTTACCTTTGTTATCACTTCTCATGGTTATAAATGATATTTCCAGGCTGCCCAACCTATGTGCCCCAAGATGAAGTGCTTAAAATTGGTCTGAGTGGATAACATTGTAAGTTGTCCACCCATTTAGACTGTCAATGCCACATCATTGCCCACCTATTCTCCATTAAACCCCCAAGTCCCCCAGAATCATGCATCAAGGCACAGCAAATTCAGGTATGGCAACCACACCAAATCTTATCACATCTATTAACCTGTCAACCTTCCATCATCCTATCTATTGGTGCCCACCCACCACATCAATGTCTTGCCATCCGCTTGAACAGACACCCATGGGTCAACCACCTTGGCATCACATCATCACACTGATCAAGTTCTTCACCCTCAAACACAAGAACTTGTTAGTACCCTTCTCTGATCACTGTTAAAACCATCACCTGTACCTATTATGCACTTTCTAGAATGCCATCTAATTCCCAGTTCCCTGAATCCTGGCAATACAGCTCACCAATAACCAGCCCATTGAGCCATTCCACCATTATCACCTGGCTTGTCTCCCACCTTCCACCGGCCCATCAACCCATTCCACCATTTTCACCTGGCTTGTGTTGCCCCTCCCCCAACCACCCACATCCATGTTCTCACTGCCATATGCCTGCATACTCCTATGACAATTCCTCCCCAACTGTGAGTGATGCTGACACTGCAGACCTTGAAGATCAGCTGGATGTCCTGCTTGCAGATGCTCCCCCCTACCAGCCCCATACCCCACTTGCATCACCCTCCTGCCTTTCCCAATCACATCACACACCCTTCACATCCATTCCCCACCATCTAGTAACACCACCACTGTCTCCTTGCCCAATCACCAATCCCAGCTCATCCCAGACTGCCTCACCTACTCCAGGTAACACCCCAAATCTCTCAATCTCTCTGTCTCCTTCTGCAATCTCACCTCGCCTATCATTTTCATAGCTCCTCATTTACCAACTTTGCAACTTCATGAGGTTACACCCCTCCTCCCCCCTGTTGAAATCCATTCAGTGTGCCCCTCCCCCATCATCTCCAGGTTGTCTCCTCTTCATGGCCAACATCTTCTCCAAACCCCACAGCATGACCATCAGGGCACCTTGCCACCCTGCCTTCGCCATGTTGGCCATGTCCCCACAAATCCATCTTCCCAAAACTGCACCCAAGACCCAACCTTCCTGCTGAATCAACTGCAACTGGCCATCCCCCCTGTCTCATCCCAAGCCCCCCCACCCAATGGCCCGATTGCATTGGAAAATCTGCCTAGCATACATCGCACCCATATCTATGGAATGCATGGCCACCAAACATCCAACCCAGAATTCCCCCGTACACGTTCTGGGCCTCCAGCCCTGCCTCTGTAAGGGCAACCCTATCCTCAGATGGACATCACACCTGATCTGATAGAGGAAATCCAAAGTATATAAGCAACCCATAATCTAATTACAAGGACACACACCTGATAGAGGAAATTCAAAGATAAAAGTCTAAGGAAACCCCCATCAGGTGGCCACATCTCCATATGCCAGCAGATTC
>KN837078.1:1872630-1882929 GCA_000827215.1 Sphaerobolus stellatus SS14
AGTCTTTCTCTTTGGATTTCCCCTCTGCTAGGTGAGATTCCCGTCGCGTGTATATATTTCGTTCATTTATGTATCTTTGGATTTCCCCTCTGCTAGCTCTGCATGACGTCTGCTCAGCTCTGAGGGTTGCCCTTACACTTCCTCAATACCACTGTCTCTAGGTAAATCCAAGAGAATTTTGCTCTGCCATATTTTGTTCAGCTTGCCCAATCAACCCCCATCTTGGTGTGCCATGAGGAAATAGCAAGGGTAATTGTAGTGGTTCATAATGGTGACTATATATTGAAATAAATGATGGTTCATTGCCGCTATTTCTCCAAATTAGGATACTTCTCGGGGAGACATTGGTGGCATTGTTGATATGTATTATAGCTGCAAAGTCTCCATTTGATGAAGTATCAGTTAGTTCAATGGCAGTTGTAATATAGTCTTCAGAATTTTGGAATAAGCAAAGTGAGGAGATGTAGGGATTGACCACTTCCAGGTCCTGTTTGACAACTTGGATCCAATAGGAAGGTACATTGTAGCTTTGTCCAGATGATTCCTGTTCCTGTTCATTGTAAAGAAACCAATGGATAGAATGATTGCCAGTTGTTGCATCAAGCAAATGATGATATGTTCAACCTGTTATGGCTACTGATGCTGGTCCACTGTGGAAATCTACAAACTTGCCTGTTGCCCCTATGGCTGTGAATGTGAAAAGATAATTAAGTTGTCTTGAGAAAGTAGATATTTTTGTGGATAGGATAGGTGAATTATACATCAATTCATGTATTTTTGGTGGTACTGGTGGGAGAGGTGGGATGCCATTATTGCCATTATTGCAGCAAAAAGTAGTAGGTTTGCCTTTTAGAAGGACAGCATTGCAATATTGACAGTGCCTACTCCAGTAATCCTGTATTTGTGAACAATGTCTTCAATTTTGATAACTTCTTTTGAAAGTGATCCACCAAGGTACATGTTCTTCAATAGGTGAACATCTTGATTCAACTGTTGGCTGTCTCTGTAAATGTTGTTGCTGTTGATACTCTTGGATGTGGTGATTAATATTTTGATTATTATTTTCTTCAGTGTGTGAGCGAGTTCTTTGCCTTGTTGCAGCCAATTGAGATTGCTCCCCTATAGTTTTCATTTTGTCTTCGTAACTGTGCTCGTTGACAGTCTTGTTCCAGATTTAATGACATAGTGTTGGGATATTGGAATGTGAATTGTGGGAGGAACTTAATTATATACAGATTTTCTAAAATATTTAGATCTGTAGATTGCGACTCAGAATAGCTAAAACATATTTAGATCTGTAGATTGCAACTCAGAATAGCTAAAACATATTTAGATCTGTGGATTGTGACTCAGAATAGCAAAACATAGTTATAATCAAATTGATCTCAATAGAGTGTCATCATATCAATAACTTATCTGCATTATTTCCTACTGACTGTGGAGCTTTCCATCATCATTTGCCTTTTTTCTCTTTGTAGGAGTTTCCAAGGTGTCTTTGTTGAAATTATCCAGAACAGTAAAATCTTCCTGGTGCCATTTACTGAGGGATTTGGGAGTTGGTGGCATAGTGGAAGATTCCCTGATGACTTTGATTTCATTATCAGCTAACCAATCAGTATTGGTTGATTTATGACCTAGAGATATATTTCTTTTATCAGAAAGTTTCAAAGGACAGAAAGTAACATACCTTTGATAGGAGATCCACCTACAGCTTTGCGCTTTGTGCCAGGGAAAGTGATATGAATAATATCAGCCGGAATTTGAGGCATCTTGGTCTTTGTGTTAGGGGTACTGGAGCCTGTGATGATTGCTGTAACACAGGTAAGAGAGTTTGGTTGTGGTAAGGGGATAGTTTTATGGAATTTGCTGTTTTTGGCATAGGTGAACAAATAGGAAGAGCTCAGATATCCATCCCAGAAGAATTGCATCAAATCCAAGTTAAGGCACCGTTGTTTTTCATTATTGGAACTGCTCTGTAGTTGATTAAATTAAAAGTGTAGAAGATAAAGCAGTAATTGGTGGCATACCATTCCACAAACAGTGATTACTGGAGGTTTTGGGCACTGTTTTCCTTCCATTCGAGAAAGCTAGATAAACATGATTATGTATTATTAAAGGCAAAGGAACTGAAACTGTTGAGAACTTACCACAAAGACATCAACTTGAAAATCCAGCATTGAACGTTCCATACCTTTGGGTAGATTGGTTGAAGTGTGAATGGTAGTAAGTTTGCTGGATATGTAATAGCAAACACCTTCAATTGGCATTGCTTCATTGGAGTCATAATAGTAGTGAACGAGCACTGTTACAGTTTGAAGGATGCTGTCCTCATCATGTCCAATGGGAAATTCAGCTGTAGTGCAAATGAGGTGGCCGCTCTTTGAGGGGGGTTGCTCAACATGAAAGAGAAGGGTGTGGCTGGAGATAGTAGCAGCTTCAGGAGGGGGAGGGGGGTATGTAGTCATTGTTCCTTGGTGGGGAAAAGATGTGCTAAGCTAATATTTATATTTTCTGATGAAGATTAATTTCAGTTTTTTTTTGTTGTTCAGAAGAAATTCATGGATAAATGAAGAATATGCTAGAAAAACTTACAGATCTGCGAAAAAATTGTAAGGCATCTTAAAGAAGGAAGAAAATATTTCTGTTTCATAGATCTGGCCATATTGGCATAAAAATTCTTAGATAAATGAAGAATATGCTAGAAACAACTTACAGATCTGCAAAGAAATTGTAAGGCATCTTAAAGAAGGAGGAAAAGATTTTTGTTTCATAGATCTGGCCACGTTAGCGTAAAAATTCATAGATAAATGAAGAATATGCTAGAAACAACTTACAGATCTGCAAAGAAATTGCAAGACATTTAAATAAGGAGGAAAAGATTTTCATTTCATAGATCTGGCCATGTTGGTGTAAAATTCATAGATAAATAAAGAATATGCTAGAAACAACTTACAGATCTATGAAGAAATTGCAATGCATTTTTTAAATAAGGAGGAAAAGATTTTCATTTCATAGATCTGGTGATGTTGGTGTAAAAATTCATGGATAAATAAAGAATATGCTAGAAACAACTTACAGATCTACAAAGAGATTGTAAGGCATTTTACATGAGGAAAAGATTTTCATTTCATAGATCTGGCAATGTTGGTGTAAAAATTCATGAATAAATAAAGAATATGCTAGAAACATATTACATATCTGCAAAGAAATTGCAGGGCATTTCTAAATTAAGGAGGAAAAGATTTTCATTTCATAGATCTGGCCATGCTGGCATAATTAGTCAAAATAGTGGAAATGCTAAGAATAGAAATAACACAGCTTCAGAATGGATAAAGAAAGGAATTTCTTCAAGCAAGTTTGCGGTAAGTCGCTGTGGTTCAGTTTGGTTTGGTTTGGTTCTTGAACTAGTTCAAACTGGTTTGGAGCACTCATTCATATAAATCAATGGTAGCATGGTAAATATAGGTGGATACATGTAGTTTTTATATAAATGCATCATAATATGTTATAAAAGGGTCAACTGTATGGCTTATTGTTGAGAACAGTAATACTTTTGGAAATGTACATGGGCCAAACCAGTTATGAATCATTAAATGAACTGTTTAATAATCTGCAGTCCATCTAATATTCACCCTATATCTTCCATTAATGCAAAGCATGAGTAATAAGCAGTTGCATATAGATGTATTTGTTGAGAAACATCCAAAAATGTCCTATTTTAACTGTATCTCAAGGCATTTTTCACCTGATTTCATATCGGTTCAGATCTGATTTGAACCGGTTCTGCATCACTTTGGAAAATTCCCCCTTCCAAACTGAACCATACTGAACCAGTTCTATCGGTTTGGTTCAGAAATGGTTTGGTTCATGGTTCAGCAGTTCAGTTCAGTGGTTCTGAACCAAACTGCAGCTGCACTAAGTCCAATGGGTAGCTGTTTTGAGATTGAGTTGCAGGAATAGGGGAGGTGCATAAATTGACAGAATGAAGAGAAGCACTTGCTGAATCAGTGATGACATACTGTAAAGATGCACATGTAACAGGAACTATGGTGTAATGGTAACACAGCAAATACAGGTTTGACTTCTGTTAGTTCTGATTGTCACAAGGTCTTGAGTTCAATTCCCACTGTGGTCAATTATTTGTTACACATACTCAGAAGTCCAAAGATTTGGACATCTGGGTAGGCAGTATATCATAGGAGAGTTCTGTTACACCTATTGGCCAGTATGGAGCTCTAGCAAAGGACATTCCAAAAATGGAGGTGGACTGACATGGGAAATTATAACGTGTTTATATCTTATGTTCACACCTAGACTAACTGAACTCTTTATATTAGGAGTAGGTAGTACAATGTGGGTGTGGTTGAAAAGATATATGCCGGTGCCTAATGTGCCGGCATGCTAAATACAAGCCGTTGTGGACACATATGGTGTCCACACTAATTATAGAGCGCATATATGTACATAGTATTACATATATACTAAATATGATATAACAGCTATATATCTGTTACATCCTCCCTGGCTGACTGCTACTAGCAGTCAACTATATAGATCATCCAATTCAGGATCTATATCCATAGTACTCTCATCAGGAAGAGTACTGCTGGGGGGTGCTTCCTCATAAGGAAGCACCAGCTCACGCACTTGGTTGTATGAATCCAAGTCCACATCCAGCCGTTGCTGGCTGGACTCACCAGTCTTAGCTGGTGTAGGCACATGCACTGCTATACGTGACTGAAGAGATCCAGTCACGAATCACTTGCCCTTATTAGGGGCAGGCAGACACTGATTGAGGTGCATATAGGCTGCACGCTCAGATCCAGCACCACTGCAGGGTTGCTTTTCCTCATGCCATATCATATAGGGAATGATACAAGTATATATCTGTTGTCTTGTCAGAGAACAGTGGTTAAGGACCAGCACTAGGAAGTCTGGTCCTTTTGGGAGCTTCTCAGATGTAGTATTCTGAGACTTGCTGGTGTGGCCCTTGACTATGTTAGACCCGATTTGCAACGGTGTAGATGAATCAGTGATCCACATACTCGCTTCGTGGTCTGCTTGCAGTAAATTCTGAGAGAATCCACTGAAGGCCATGTTGAAGTTGTCACGGCTGCTGAATTCTACTTTCATTTGATACATGAAAGCAGGGTGAGTGATATCCACAGAGATCTTGGATATCCAGGCGGTGACGTCTATGTCTTCCTCTAGGAAATAGCTGTCGCTATCATCCCTAATTGCATTAGGGATGCTCATAGGATTGGTATGCCAATCCTTGAGGGTGTTCCACATATATAGTGACCAGTAGTCTGGTTGCACCTCCGGTACCCGAACACGGTTCTGGAAGTTGGTGTCCTTGAGTAATTCGAGGGCGCTTGCGCGAGTAAGTCCTGTCTTCAGGACTTGCTAATGGATGGGGGCCGACGACTAATGACTGAACGTCGGTAGTAGAGGTGACCGTCAGTGATCGGTCGCCTGATTGAGCAGGGGGCTGGAGACTCGACAGTTGAGCCTCCAACATCTGGATTTTCTCATTGAGATCATCCATGTCGCTTCGAAGCCTATGATTGTCAGCTTTTTCATCATCTAACTCTTTTTCAAGAGTTATCCGCTCCTCATTGAGGTCAGCAATGTATCCACTTATATGTGGCCAGGCCTCATGTAAGCTGTCTAAGATCTCATTCTTAGAGAATGAGAACTTTGCAGGACATTGCTCGATGTCCACTGGTAAATGTTCTACATAAGTTGAACATTGATTGCACCCTGTTGGGTGGTAGACGAAGCAGGCACCAAAGATGGCGCCTACCTCAATGTGATTCTCATCGTGCTTGGCTTGCTGGTCGTGAAATTGCGACAACAGGTCAGCAGCATTACCGCTGCTGGATGCGTGGCTCATATTGAGTCAGGCAGGGGGAAGGTAGCGACTGTGTCGCTACCGTGGTGGTTCTAGTCAAGATGCTAAGCGCCAGAAACACCCTAGAGGTATATTTATACCTCAACCGGCAGCCAGCTGGCTGGCACTGATCTCATCAGTGCTTCTTGAGGCTACATGTGCCTCGGATCAGACTATTTATATAATGATCTGATCTCTGACGACTCATAGGCCGAGTCATCCTATTATTACTTTTATAGTAATAATGGTGCATATATTTGCATATATGTGCCAAGATACCTTATTAGTAAGGTATTAGCTGGTCTTATAGTTATTATAAGGTAGTGGCACACTAGTTAAACTGCGTGTTATACTAGTGATCTAGTTTATAGGTGCATATATCAGCATATATGCGTGTTAATTCCTGTTCCTTGAGGAATTATTATGTTTACTTCCTAATCTAGGAAGATCGCGTGGTCGCTTGATGCCGCGAAGCTCTAGATACCGGTCTAGAGCTTCCAGTTCCTCAACACCTGAGAGGGGTTCCCAGGTGACGTCTCCTAGAGTCCACTGGACTCTAAGCTGCAGACTATCATTGGTCCATTCATGCCCAATGATCTCCTCGACAAACCATTCCTGTTCGTTGTCCTTACCAAAGTCATAGAAGGCTTTGGCTTCTCGGTTAGGGAACCGAGAATCATTATTAGGTATATGGGGCCTAATAAGACTGTTGTGAAAGGTCGCATAGATCTTTCTGGCCTTGATCTCCTCAGGGAGTTCAAGTACAACATTGGAGCTCTCATTCTGAGCTTCCAGGACTTTATAAGGTCCTATAAACTTTGGTAAAAGTTTACAAGCCTTACCCTTGGGTAGGTTCAGATTCTTGGTACTTAAATATACCAAGTCACCAGGGGAATATTCTTCTCCTGTTCTCCTTCTCTTGTTCACATTAACTGTCTGTTTAATGCAACTCGCTATAATGGCATCATGAGTGGCCATTATTGTAACAGATATAGTCTGTTATATCATTATACATATACATATATATATATATATATATGTTCATTGTAGTATATACTTAATAACTAATAGACATATTAGTTATATGCGCTGCATCAGAGATGTAGCTATTATTAGTGTGGACACCATAAGTGTCCACAACCAGCTGTAATTAGGCGCCGGCATAGAGATCTTTACCTTACACCGCTTTGTACTACCTACTCTAATAGATAAGAGTTCAGTTAGTCACTGGTGTGAATTAAGGATATAAACTTGTTATAATTATATTCCATTTTGCTTGTTCAGCAAAGTGTTTAATACCCTTATATTTGGTATTAAAATCAGTGGGAAGGCTTATATGTGGCATATACCTGTATATAATCTTGAAGGGAGCATATCTAGTGGATTCACTAGTGCTACTGTTAATAGCGAATTCCACCATTGGACAACACTCTGCCCAATCCCGCTGGTCATTGGCAACTACTGTTCTCAGTATTTGCCCAATAGAATGATTGGCACATTCTGTCACTCCATCTGTTTGAGGATGGAACGACATGGACATTAATAGTTTAGTACCTATTAATCGTTGCAATTCAGTCCGGAATATAGAAGTGAACTTAGAGTCACAATCAGTTACGATTGACTCTGGTAGTCCATGTAAACAGACTACTTCCTTCAAATACAACCAAGCTACTCCTCTGGCTGTAACTTGCACATTTGTGGGAATCAAATGTACTTGTGATGAGAACTTGTCGATGATTACCATTAAGTAATCATATTTCTCATCCTTGGTCTTATCCTCTGGAAGGGGACCAACAAAGTCAATACCTATCGAGACCCAAGGTCCATTAGGTATTGGAAGACTATGCAGTAGACCTACTGGTCTACAATTATCTGTCTTGGCTGTTTGGCACTGGCCGCATGACTGACAGAATGACTCAATGTCATTCACCATACTTGTTAAGCCCCGTGCTTAAGTGTCACAACATGTGACTTCGTTTCACCTCTACGAAGCTTCGGAGAAGGTCACATACCTTCGGAGAGCTTCGTTTGAACTTTGTTCGACTTCCATCTTCGTTTCGACTTCGCTTCTCATCCCGTCTTCGTATCTGTACAACAAACCCTTTGCCCACATCCCGACTTCTTCTTGATCCTGAGGGCAATGCCTTTGCCCACATACTTCCTTCTATCACACTATCCGCTCCACTATTCCATAAGACTATTATTAGTCTTCCCCGGACCTGGCACAATTGGTCCTCAACACTTCTTCTATTTCGACAGGTGACACTTCGTCATGCCCGTTCCTAGTTCGTTTGTATTATTTCCGTTTGCTTATCTTTTCTTATGGCATATTTTCGTTCACTTATTGTTCTCATGATATATCCTCCATTCGCTTATATTCATATTGCATATTTGTCTGTCATACCTTTTCTATCATTCACATTATTCGTTTATATATTCCCCCAAACCTTCGCTATTCGACGATACGCATATACCCATTTGTTCTATCACTTTATTTGTGTTATGTTCCGCATCTGACTTAATTGTTTGTAAGACTTCCTTCCGCTTTCGTTCATGGACTTATAGTATATAAGTACATGTATCTTAGCTAGTTTTCTCCAGTCGGAAATTAGCTCCTTAGGCCCTTACATCTTAGCCCATTAAGCCTTATAGTCCTTAGTGTATATCATTTCTATAACTCGAGCCTAGTGCTCATTCCCTCTATATACTTCAGACCTCTATTACTTCCGAATCGAATACCACCTTCAAAGATCAACTCTGAACTTTACCTCGGACCTTTGATCTTACTCCGAAGTCCTACCTTCGTTCGGGACTTCGTTCGAACTTCTTTCGAACACTTCATTCGGAACTTCGGTATTCGAATCTGCTCTTATATTGTTGGTTCTAATCTGTTCCAAATTAAGGACACGTACATTTCGAAGCGGCGCAACCTACGACGTTGAAGCCAAGTCCTTCAGTTCTAACCCTTCATTCTTTAGTGTGACTTCGTTCGTAACTTCGGTCACGCTTCGGAACCCTTTGTTAGGATCAGCCCGTAACAATACTGGTCCACCAGTATGCTCTATGAATATATTTCGCAGTTTTATAGGTTCTGAAGTGTCCTATAATTTGATGTGCCTGGTCAATTATAATTTCGACCAGTCTCCTCCCCCTTTGGAAAGCATCCTCAGGGATGCAGAGAACATCTCTACCAAGTTGATTCTTGGTAAATAACAGCTTGTCTCGCATGGCAAATTGCTTATGAGCAGAGACATCTGCAACAACTTTAGCCAATAAGTTGTCATTAACATAGTTATTTCTAACTAAGTCAAGGAAAGAATTATCTCCTTCAATGTGTTGACACAAATTAACTTTGTCAGCACCAGAATTGAATACAAGCACGTCGTCTTCATTAATAGAATCAATTTGTTCACCTGCTGGTAAAGCTAATTGATCTGCTTCTTCTTCCCTAGGCTCAGGTCTTTCCCTGAGTCTATTAGTACGTCTGGTAACAGCAGAGACTTTAATTTCTTTGTTTGCTGCCATTTGACATACCAGTCAACTGGCAGAGTATCTCCATCAGGATCAAGGCACACATCAATATCAACATACTCCCATTTTGGGTGAACTTCCTCAGGAAGGTCATTCTTAAAATAGGGAGACAGGCAGTCTGCTACTATATTCAAGACACCTGGAACATGAATAGGTTCATAGTTGAACCTACTAATGAAATCCCACCAGTGAGCTTGTCGAGCTGTGAGGGTTTCCTGAGTCTTAAAGAATGTAAGACTCTTGTTGTCAGTTACTAGGAAGAATTTTCTTCCTAATAGCTTATCTTGCCATTTGGCAAGAGCTTCCAGTACAGCCAGGGCCTCATGTTCATGAGTCCGATAATTCTGCTGTGCTGAAGTGAATTTCTTTGATAGAAATCCAGCAGGATGACAAGTATTCCACTCTTTTCCTTGTCTGATGTATCCTCCAACACCAAAGTTGGAGCCATCAATCACCACCCATATATCAAGTGGTGAGTTCCAGTCAAGTGCCTTAAGGACTAGGTGCTTGGTCGCCATGTGCTTTATACTTTTAAAGCACTTATCCACACATGGAGTCCATTCAAAAAGACGGTTATTTCTGTTTATACCAGTCAATGGGCTGGTATATGCTGAAATATCTGGTAAAAACAATGCCAGATAGCTGCATAATCCCACGAATCACAGGATTTCATTGTAGCTTCTTGGTGTTCTCCAACTACCAAGCTGATACAGCTTATCTGTGTCAGCATGAATACCTTGGTCATCAATAATGTGGCCAAGGCAATCCATCCTCTCTGAGTACAAATCAACCTTAGTTTTACTCAGGTATAAGTGATTTGCACGCAATAAAGAGAACACTTGACTCAAGTGTTCCTCATGTTCTTCTATTGACAT
>KN837078.1:1883359-1902252 GCA_000827215.1 Sphaerobolus stellatus SS14
ATCTGGGAGTCCTATAACGAATCACTTTCGATGGATCAATTAACTTGATCTCATGATTTACCTCCCTAAATGGAGGTAACTCCAAAGGGATATCTCCAAAGATATCTGAATACCTGTTCTGCCAGACTTCTCTCAACACAGGAATATCACTTTCAGAAAGGACTACTCTACTCTGAACACCATAAATACGCTGTTCAGTTCTCCTACTTCCTTGTTTGCTGCTGCCATAGGTAGCAACAACTGATGGTAAGACTATTGGTAAGGTTTTACTAGTCTCACCCTCCTGGCTTCATTTCGAAGTGGGAGCAGGAAGAGCCTTAGGCTTTTCCTTTTGCAGGCAAGCTTCATTCGCATCTGCTTCAGTTGGTGTCAAACTGCCAAACCAATTGGGAAAACTAAGTTTACCCATCTGAACAAGATTGTGTTTGAAATCCAATAGAATTTCAAACTGACGCAAGAACGGAGTTCCCAAAATAACATCATAGTAATTGACATTAGCGATGTCGAAGTACTCATCATACGTCTCATTGCTGAGAAGTATTTTGGCAGTAAGTCCATACTGAACAGTAGACTTACTTCCCACACAAGCCAATTGCAGAATAACTGGCTTCTCCAATTCAAACTTGGGAAGTTTGTTGGCTCTCACGAAATCACTGGAGATCATGATTCCCTCACACCCGCTGTCTAAAAGGCAGTGGGCCTTGGTTCCTCCTATATCCCAAAACACAGATATAGTTTCATTCTCTTTACCTCTTATAGGTAAAGGGCGAGCCTTTTTCCTTACTCTATGATCATAGACAGGTTGTTCCTTACCACCTGTCTGCAATACTGCAGAGAATCTCAGATCTGCCTCTGCTTCCCAGACTCTAATTCCATAGAGTCGGCGACGCTCATTATAGCCTGAGGCTTTAATGACTGCATTGACATGTACAACATCATTGTCAATGGATCTCGTTTCATATTCTTCATCATTGAAACAATACTGCTGATCATCCTCTTTAGGTTGATCTTCATACTCCTGTTGCTCCTCAGGATGAGGAGCATAGTCGTCAAATTCTTCAATTTGACCTTCATCTTCCTCAAGAATAACTTCTTCTATTCTTGCTCCTGCAACTCTCCTGTCTTTGTCAGGAAAAGGACAGTTAGGTCAAATGTGACCTGGCTGATTGCAGTTATAGCAGACAACAGTGTTGTTTGCTTTCGCAGACATCCTAATAGGATTGCTTTGGGTGGCTCTGTTTACAGTATTACCCGGTTTTACTGGGTTTCTACTATATGTGGGATTACCTCTCACATTTCCCCCCCTGTCAACAACAACTGAGTTGTCAGTCGGTTCTGGACAGTGTTACTGCCAGACTTATGCTGATTAGATGAACCAGCATTAGCATTACTACTCCTATTCTGAGTAGTGGTATGCTGAGCATGACTGTGTTCAGCAGTAGCAGTTCTACTTACATAAGAACTGCTCTGGTTACTGTTATAACTAGAAGTATAATGCTTGGCATTATCAAGTGTTACAGCTTGTTCTACGAGTTCATCAATCTTGCTGAACTCGGCAGTGAAACCTTTCCTGAGAACTAATTCTCTGATGTTAGGTTTCAGCGCATCCATGAACCGTCTCTGGTATGAATACGCATCTGGCAACTCAACCATTTGTTTTGCCAGTTTAGTCAACTGCTGATGCAGTTGCTGCACAGTCATAGAACCTTGCATGAGGCGGTCATAACCAACTGCCACTTTGTTCAGCGACAATGTCAGCATGAACCACTTCTGGAGTCCCATCATAACAGATTTCAGGTCCCATTGTTTGATCTCTCAATCAAACTGCTCTACCTGCCGGTAGAACCATTCTTGGGCTTCATCAGTTAAACACTGACCCAAGAATTGTAGCTGAACCTTACCTGCTCAAGGTCTGAGCAGGTTGTACATCGACATGTATCGAAGTACACTTGCAACCCAGTTCTCAAACTTCTTGAGGTTGCGCTCACCACTGTAAGTTGGAGGGCTCCCCATCTTAACACTGGCTTTAGCCAGAAAGGATTTTTCTGGCTCCTCCTCATGTGAGGCATTCTTTATTGCCTGCCTCACCATCTGCTGAATACCACTGTATTCAGATGTCATATCAACTACTGCACCATCTAGTTGTGCCGAGATAGACAAGGCTGGAGTGCCTTGTCGTCCAAATGGTGCATCTGCCTCAGGCTGAGGTGTATGCGCCTCATTTATGGGATTTACCCCATAATTCCTGGAGGGACTTGTTACATCCCTTCCATTATTCGCACTGAACCTCACTTGTTGTTCAGGCATCAAACCAGCTTCACGGAGTCGCGTGTTCTGGTCTAATTGGGAGCGTATATTTCGCACTTCCCGAGCAGCTTCCAGAAGCACCTCTTCCGGTGCTTCCTTGTGTAAAAGGGTATTAACCTTTTTTTCCGCCAGCTTGAGTTGCAGCTCAAGGGCTCTATGGCTATGCCTTGCAGCCTTACTACTAAGGTCACTCCAGTCCTGGGCATTGGCATCCAGTGCTGAAATAGATTGAGAGGCAGTGGTTACACTGTCTGCATCCGAACGCAACTTCTCCTTGATAGTTGCAGAGATCATTGCCTTAATCTCTTCTCTCAAAGCATTCATATCAATGCTTTGTGGATCTCTTATTGAACACTGGGAGTGTTCAATAGATTCAGGTACACCCTGAATCACTTGCTCAGTCAACAGACTAGATCTGTCGCGCCTATTAACACTCACCGGCTCGCACCGAGTGTTAATTGGGGACGTGCCGCGTCTCCTACACGCGGATTCTTGGGAGTTCACGTGCGTGCTCTCAGTCACGCGTATGTCACCTGCATAACGCGTATGTGACGAATCTGTCACATGTGCATCACGTGTGGCACGTGCATACCCTGTATGCACCTCACGGCCGCACCTTGGCTGTGAGTCATCACTCTGCTCCCCGCGAGCAGGGTGTTGAATATTCTTTTGAATATTCTGTGATATGTGTGACCAGGAATACTGGTCACCAGGGATGCAAGACTGAGTGATCCTCGCGCGTTCTTCAGCTCCTGACCCAGGAGCTGGCTCCATCATAGACATCTGGTCTATGATTCGCTCAGTAGCTGCCTTGGCAGCTGCTTTATCATGAGCCCAGTTATTTCCGGGCTCACACGTCTTCCCTGATGCCTTCTTAGAAGGAACTAAAAATAGTTCCTTCATCCTCGGGAACATGCTATTCATAGATGCCCTTATCCGGGTGAACACTGTGTTCACCTGCTCAGTAGCCTCCATGGCTTCTGATACCACAATCTCAGCATTCTCCTTGAGATTGACAAACTCCGCATACTCCTGCTGGAGTATGTTTACTTCACTAGCTGGGATAGTGAAAGATCCTTCTTCTTCAGTATCTCCTGGATCAGGAGATACACGCTCAGGCTCACTTGGGGCATCACCGAGGTTTTGCCATGACCCTGAGCCTAGACCCATTCCCCAAGGGGAATAGGAACCCTGAGTGGCTGTGCCCGAAGCAACGGCCACTCCCCTTGGGGAAGCCCCTGCCCCAGTGGGCAGTACCTGATGCTCCAACCAATCAGCTGGGGCTTAAACCCTGAGTGACTGTCCGGGATGGTCCGGCCACTCTAAGGTGCGACTGTTCCCAGCTGGGGACAATCTGCGCACCATATGCTTGCGCATGTGGTTCACCTGGATGCTCCGGGGCAAGCATCTCCGGCCTCTGTTGGGGGTCAACAGAGGGTGAAGGGGGATTTGCCAAATTCCCTGCGGTGAGTCCTGGGGTGGGCTCACCGTCGTCTACAGCCTGCGCGGACAGTTCATCTGCCTGTGCTCTCCTTGTGATACCACACTTGTGACTCATAGTGTGATTTGGATATTATTTGTAGAACTACAAATAATAGTGCGGTTTTGACTTCTAGTTCCAACCGGTGGTACTGCCGCATTGTCTGACACGTTGAATACCAAATAACTAACACACAATTATATTGCGTGTTACCTATTAGAACTTTCAGGGGTCTGTAGTTCTAACCTGTGGTACTTCTGTGCACTGGTGCACGTTGAATACCAAGTACTACCATACAACAATAATTGTTGTCCGTTGAATACCGAACTTTCAGGAGAAAGTTAAAAAAGATATAACGTGTTTATATCTTATCTTCACACCTAGACTAACTGAACTCTTTATATTAGGAGTAGGTAATACAATGTGGGTGTGGTTGAAAAGATATATGCCGGCACCTCATGCACCAGCATGCTAAATACAAGCTGTTGTGGACACATATGGTGTCCACACTAATTATAGAGCGCATATATATACATAGTATTACATATATACTAAATATGATATAACAGCTATATACCTGTTACAGAAATGGACTTTAGTTTTTAGGTATTCAGAATTTACCAATGTTACCTTTGGTCGGTTGGTAAGTCACTGTCATCTGTGACTGGGTGATTGGGTGCTTCACAGACACATGTCAGCTATTCCCCTTTGCACTTGCCTCATCAATGACAAAGGATCCAAGCAGCAGCAGATGCTGCAACTGAGAGGTTGCCAGTCTCAGATGAGGATGATGCAGTATTCTTGTCCTCAGAGTCATCATTATCAAGCTTGTTGAGCCTTTCCAGTCAGAGATCAGGAGATGGTATGGGCCAGGAAAGGGCTTTGGATGGCAAAGTGATGGAAGAGGAGGATGAATCAATTTTGACAGAGTGAATCCAAGCAGTTTGTCACCACCTCCACCATCTTTTAACCACCCAAGTCCTCAAGCCAAACATCATCCACAAATTTTCCCAGCTACATCTTGTCCTTGTCCTCTACAAACATGATGATTCCAAGTGGTTTCAAAGAAACCTAGGTATTCTGCCACTCACATTTGACATCCTTGTTGCCTGCATCACCAGCCATCCTATCTTTATGAGTAGGAGTCATGTCCTTCAGATGTTCATTGAATACCAGCTTGCCATCACACTATTTTGATTCAGACATTTCAGAAATGCTGCATCTGTGGAATCCATCAAACAGTGGGTGGGTGTTTCTGCAGGACATGTGTAAGGGACCCTTATTTACACCCTTGTACAAGTCACTTTAGACTTACTTGAGACACATATGCATCTATTATATATTTGTACATACTATGAATTGACTTCACATCAATTACTCTAAGTCCTTATGGACTCTTATGGACACATATATGTGTCCACGTCTTTACATAATCTTATTACATAAAGTATATAGTTACATTACATAATAATGTAGTATATATAGTTCTGGGTCTGTGACTAGCACCAACTAGTTATCACCTTACCCTTGTACTACCTAGTAGCTGAAATACACACATTGTAACCAGTCTGCTAGAACAAGGTGTAATCAACTAACCACCATAAAGACAAAGTCTTTACAACATGTCATTCAGTGCACATGTTGTATCATGACTGCAGTTTCAGCTTTACATGATCAAGTCATGCACTGGGCAACACCCAAAGAGAAGGAGGAGGGGAAGAGATGGGTTGAAGAGACATCATGTAAGGAGTGGAGGAATGGTTATGCTATGGTCAATGGCACACTGATCCCGATTGCAGAGAAGCCTGGCTTCCACAGTGAGGCTTATTTTGATAGGAAATCAAACTATTTATTTAATGTACAGGTATGTGTGCCATTCTGATCCTTAACCTTTCTAATCACATTGATAGCTTATCACACTGCTGAGCCTTCACATCATTGACTATGTTATTGGTCATTGTGAAAGTGCTCATGATTCCACCACCTTTCAAGATTCTCAAGCCAACAAAGAACACTCCACCCTATTTGGAGATGCAGAATGGCTTTGGGCAGATTCAGCATATGTGACCAAGGCATGGTGTGTTATGCCATTCAAACAACCTGCTGCAGATCTGCCTGAGAACCATTTGTTCAATTATTGGGTTTCACAGGTAAGTTGTTTATCTTAAAATGTGTAATTGGTTCTAATCATTGTCATTTAAGGTGCACATATGGTCTGAACATGCTGTGAGATTTGTGAAGGGTTGATTTCAGTCACTGAAGGGTCTTTGGCAACAAGTCAAAGATGAAAATGACTGCCAAGTATCGATCCAACCAGCTATTATTTCTATTATTCATATTCTATGCATTTGAGCCATTTGCTTTGTATTTGTTTGTTCAGACCTTTTCCACATGGCCTTCTTTTCTGCACAGCTTTTATGTTCATTTCTGTTATTCTCATGTTGACCTCTCATATGTTTTCCAACCAGATTTCTCTTATCTTTCTTATCTGTCTTATCTATGCCTCATATTTTCCTTTCTCACTTGTGACTCAGCTGATGTACTTGACCCTTCATTAATTACATTATTTTCTCATCAGCCCCACACAGCATATCATCACACCATCATACACCAATTATGTTTTCCTGATTATCTCTGATTATCTATGTTCTCCATTATTTCTCTGCTTGGTTAATTATATTTAAATATGCTCATTTGTATCTACTTTTACTCAGTCAGAAATCAAATCATGTATTATCTGTTAACTCCTCTCCATCTGCTTTTCCGCTCAGGTTTCATTCCCATCTGGCTCCACCCTTATATCTCACTCTCATCTTTAACTCTGAAGTAGGGACAACCTACGACTCAGCAGGGCACAACACACAAGTTGAAGCCAAGTCCCTGCAGTACAAGTCATTGATGTTTCTGCACGGAAACATTGACTTACTTCCTGTAACAATTATAATCACTGTTATATTATGTATACATTAAATAGTGTACATATATGCTATGCAATAAATAGTATGGACACCATAAGTGTCCACAATGGCTCGCAGTTAGCGTGCTGGCACATTAGGTGCCAGTATATACTTTACTTCACACCATTGTACTACCTACATACTCAATTATATACTTGAGTTCAGTTAGTCTCATGTGAATATAAGATATCAACCATAATATCTTTTTTAAATTTCTCCTGAAAGTTCAAGTATTCAACATACAACATAGTTGTGTGGTAGTACTTTGGGTATTCAATGCACATACGTGCACAGAAGTACCATGGGTTAAGAACTAGTCTCAACCATATTATTTGTATTCATACAAATAATATAAACTACGATGAGCACTCATTGTAGTCACAAGTGAGCAGAGGAGCCATCTGCACCAGCTGTAGAAGAGGATGAGTCCCTTCAAGGACTCATCATGGGGGATCTGACAGATCCCCACCAACTGTCTGTTGACCCCAACAGAGCACTGAGGTGTTTGCTCCAGAACACCCAGGTGACCAGAATGTAAGAGTGCATGGTCCCCAGACTGTACCAGTATGGGTACAATCACCCATTGGTGTGGCAGGTGCTGCTGGCACATCCACGTCAAGTCTATGTCCATCGCAAGTGGCAAGAGCATCGAGCACAGCCACTCTGGGTCTAGATTCCACTTGGGAATAATTTCTGGGTCAGAATCAGGGCAAAACCTCAGTGGTGCGCCTGACGAAGTTGATTGTGTATCTCTTGATGAAGGAGATACTGAAAATGAAGATGGTAGCTTCACTATTCGAGCTAGTGAAGTAAGCAAACTCCATGAGGAGTATGCTGATTTAATCAATCTCAAAGATAATGCTGAGATTGTGTTAATGGAAGCCATGGAGGCTACTGAACGATTGAACACTGTGTTCAATCAAATTAGGACATCTATGAATAGGATGTCCCCCACGATGAAGAAACTATTAATAGTTTCAAAGCCAAAGTCTTCAGGGAAGACAATTGAGCCTGGAAACAACTGAGCTCATGACAAAGCAGCCACCAAGGCTGCTACTGAGTGAATAGTAGCGCAGGGCACTACTGATGTCCCAGTTACTGGGACACATAAGGATGAACGTGTGAGATTGTACCAATCTCGCAAAAGCACTGAAGGTGAGGTGAATTCCCCATCACCTAGTCAGTTGAATATTCATAAGAATATTCCCCACACTGCTCCAAGTGAGCAGAGTGACGACTCACAGCCACAACACAGCCATGACACACATACAGTGTATGCGTTGTTGTAGAGTCACTTGCACCTAAGGAGAACAGTTGATTTGAGACTGGTCGACTAAAGATAGCTGGAACTGAAGACAGGTAAGCGAACCCAAAATAGTGTACAGATAAACTTAGCGTATCTGATCAAATCTAGGGTAGATGTGACCGCTTGTGGTTTATTTCAGGGTAACGTTCAAAGTTGATTGATGATAATTATGAAATACTGTTCGAAATACTATTCTTACTAATTTAAATGCTCGAAGTAATACTTAGCTCGGTTGTTCAGCTTGAATAGATTTGAAATTGAATAAACACTGCTCGAGTTTCTTGACCACATGCTTTGCAGGATGTGAGAGGAAATTAGAGGGAGATCCAAGATGATTTAATTTGATGGAAAACATGTAATTTAAATACAAAGAAATTATAAAAATTCCGAAGTAAAAATTGATAAAAAAGACTATAAAATGTACTAATAAATCGATGATTAGATGGATGGATGGATAAGAATTAAAAAGGCCGTGCCAAGTGGCAATCCGTCCCACTGATCACGAAGTTTCCAATACACCGCTGGCCAAGACACGGAATGCTGAACTGAGCCTCCCGCAAAGCTCCTGAGGGTTCCCAATCCTCAGTTGTTCATGTATGCGTTGTAGTCAATGGTCCAGTGTGTTCTGGAATCTTCAGAAGTGGTCAGGCAACTGAGGAATGGGGAGTAGTGGAAATGCGAAGAAAATAACGGAAGTAAAAATTCAGGAACCGGAAAACGGATGAAATAAACATAAAATATTTCCCTATCTCCTTCAGATCCATCAAGTAGCATGATAAGTTTGATAAAAGTGTATGCGAATATGAGTAATGATCGAAAAGTTGAAATTTCAATGTGGAAACAGCGAGTGCGTGGTCGTGTGAAAATTGTGATGGCCTTATCGAGGCTTTCACTGTGATGTTTGCGTTTTTGTATGGGGGTGTTGGATCTGCATAATTAGTGTATATGAATGTATAAAATAGAATATAAAATAGAAATTCATCGAATAATAAAATAAGAAAGAAATACCGTAAATAGGAATTTTCCACCTATATGCAGTCAATCCCTACCACAGCATGAGACACATGTGATGAACGTGTGACTCATCAGTTATGCATGCATAGCACACTTGACTTGTGTGTGACTGAAGACATGCATGCAAACATTCAAGAGTCTGTGCATAGGAGACGCAGGAGTAAGGCTGCTCACGAGTCTACCTGTGGATCACCTGGATCTGGATCCGCAGGTTTTTAAGCGCTGGTGACTTGGATCTGCGGATCCGAGTTGTTGCAGGTTTTCCACAGATCTACCTGTGATTTTCCTATTAAAATGATGAAAATAATAGCTAATTTTAACCTACAGGTATTTTTGTTCTCAGATTCGTGACCCAGATCTGCCGGGTCTTTAAGCGCCAGGTCACCTGACCTGCAGATCCGGATCTTCACAGGTTTTCTCACAGATCATGAGCTGTAAACCTGGGCTTGAACCCGGACTTGTGAACAGCCCTATGCAGGAGTGACATGTCTCCAATTAACACTAGACATGAGCCAGTGGGTGTTAATAATAGCAACAGAAATAATACGTCTGCTGCTCAAGTAATTCAGGGAATTCCCGAATCAATTTAACATTCCTGGTGTTCAATGAGAGAAACCCAAAGCATTGATATGAATGCTTTGAGAGAAGAGATCAAGGAAACGATCTCTGCAGCTATTAAGGAGAAGTTGTGTTCTGATGCAGACAGTGTTACCACTGTCTCTCAATCCATGATAGCACTGAATGCTAATGCCCAGTACTGGAGCAACCTTAGTAATAAGGCTGCACACTGTAGCCATAGAGCCCTTGAGCTGCAACTCAAGATGGCTGAAGAAAAGGTTAACACCCTTTTATATGAAGAAGCACCTGAGGAGGCACTTCTGGAGGTGGCTCAGGAAGCGCATAATATACACTTCCAATTAGACTAGAATACACGTTTCTGTGAAGCTGGTTTAATGCCTGAACAACAAGTGAGGTTCAGGACAGATACTGGAGGGAGTGTAAATAATCCATCCAGGGAGTATGGAGTAAATCCCATACATGAGGCGCATATAGCTAGAAATGAAGCTGATGCACCTTTGCGACGACAAAGTACGCCTGCTTTGTCAATGACTGCACAATTAGATGGTGCAGTAGTCAATAGGATGGCTGAATACAGTGGTATTCAGCAGATGGTGAGGCAAGCAATACAAAATGCCTCACATGAAGCCGAGCCAGAGAAATCTTTTCTGGCTAAAGTCGGTGTAAAAATGGGAAATCCTCCCAATTACAGTGGTGAGTGCAACCTCAAGAAGTTTGAGAATTGGGCTGTGAGTGTACTTCGATTTATGTCAATGTATAATTTACTTGGACCTCAAGTAGGCAAGGTTCAATTGCAATTCTTGGGTCATTGTTTGACTGGTGAGGCCCAAGAATGGTTCTACTGGAATATAGAGTGATTTGATCGAGAGATCAAACACTGGGACCTGGAATCCATAATAATGGGACTCCAGAAGTGGTTCATGCTGACATTGTCGATGAACAAAGTGACTGTCAACTATGACACCATTGTGCAAGGGTCAATGACCATGCAGCAACTTCATCAGGAGTTGGCTAAACTGGCAAAACAGATGATTGAATTGCCAGATGTGTATTCATGAAGAAGGAGATTTATGAATGTGCTAAAACCTGACATGAGAGACCAAGTTCTCAGGAAAGGTTTTACCACTGAGTTCAGCAGTATTGATGAACTTGTTGATGAAGCAGTAACGTTTGGTAATGCAAAATGTTATACCACTGGTTACAACAGTAACCATGGCAGTTCTTATTTAAATAAAGCTGCTACTGCTGAGAGCAGTTGTACTCAGCATACAACTACTCAGAATAAGAATAGTATGAATCAAAATGCTGGATCATCTAAACAGCATAAATCTGGAAATAAACCAATCCAGAAGTGGCCAACAACTCAGTTGTTGTTGACAGGGGGGGGGGGATGTGAGAATTAATCCCACATACAGTAAAAACCCAATAAAACCGGGTAATACCGCAAATAAACCCACCCAAAGCAATCCTATTAGGACTGCTCCTAAAGCAAACAATACTGTTGTTTGCTATAACTGCAACCAACCAGGTCATATTTGACCTAATTGTCCATTTCCTGACAAAGACAGGAGAGTTGCAGGAGCAAGAATATGTAGAAGAAGTTATTCTTGAAGAAGATGAAGATTAAATTGAAGAATTTGATGAAGATGTTCCTCATCCTGAGGAACAGCAAGATTGGGAAGATCAACCTGAAGAGGATGATCAGCAGTATCATTTCGATGATGATGAATATGAAACAAGATCCATTGACAATGAAGATGTATGTGTCAATGCAGTCATTAAAGACTCAGGCTATAATGACTGTCATAGACTCTATGGAATTAGAGTCCGGGAAGCAGAGACTGATTTGAGAGTCTCTGCAGTGGTACAGACAGGAGGAAAAGAACAACCTGTCTATGATCATCAAGCCAGGAAAAAAGCTTGACCTTTACCTACAAGAGGTAAAGAGAATGAGACTATATCTGTATTTTGGGATATATCAGGAACGAAGGCCCACTGCCTGTTAGACAGTGGTGTGAAGGGATCATGATTTCAAGTGAATTCATGAGAGCCAACAAACTGCCAAAGTTTTAATTGGAGAAGCCTGTTATATTGCAACTGGCTTGTGTGGGAAGTAAGTCCACTGTTCAGTATGGATTTAATGCCAAAATACTTCTCAGCAATGAGAAGTATGACAAATATTTTGACATCACTAATGTTGATTACTACGACGTGATATTAGGAACTCCGTTCTTACGTCAGTTTGAAATCTTATTGGATTTCAAGAATAGCTGTGTGAAACTAGATAAACTTAGTTTCCCCAACAGGTCCAGCAATATAACCCGAACCGAAGCAGACAAGAATGAAAATTGTCTACTAAAGGAAAGCCAAAGGCTCTTCCTGCCTCCACTTCAAAATGAAGCCAGGAGGGCGAGACTAGTAAAATAATACAATTAGTCTCACCATCAGTTGCTGCTACTTATGGAAGCAGCAAACCAAGGAGTAGGGGAATAGAACATCGTTGTTAAGCCCCATGCTTAAGTGTCACAACATGTGACTTCATTTAACCTCTACGAAGCTTCGGAGAAGGTCACATACCTTCAGAGAGCTTTGTTTGGACTTCGTTCGACTTCACATATTACTTCGTTTGACTTCGCGTCTCACCTCATCTTCATGTTCGCACAACAAACCCTTGACCCACATCCCGACTTCTTTCTTGATCCTGAGGGCAACGTCTTTGTCCACCTACTTCGTTCTATCACATTATCCGCTCCACTATTCCATAAGACTATTATTAGTCTTCCCCGGACCTGGCACAATTGGTCCTTGATACTTCTTCTATTTCGACAGGTGACACTTCATCACATTTGTTTCCAATTCATTTGTATTGTTTCTGTTCACTTATCTTTTCTTATGGCATATTTCTATTCACTTATTGTTCTCATGACATATCCTCCGTTCGCTTATATTTGTTATTGCATATTTGTCCATCATACCTTTTCAATCATTCACATTATTCGTTTAATGATCCCCCCGAACCTTCGCTATTTGACGATACACATATACCCATTGTTCTATCACTTTATGTTGTGCTCTGTTCTGTATTTGACTTATTTGTTTGTAATACTTCCTTCTGCTTTTGTCCATGAACTTATAGTATATAAGTACATGTATCTTAGCTAGTTTTCTCCAGTTGGAAATTAGCCCATTAGCCTTATAGACCTTAGTGTATATCCTTCCTATACTCAAGCCTAGTGCTCATTCTCCTCTATATACTTCAGACCTCTATTACTTCCAAACTGAATACAGCCTTCAAAGATCAACTCTGAACTTCACCTCGAACCTTTGATCTTACTCCGAAGTCCTACCTTTGTTCGGGACTTTGTCCAGACTTCGTTCAAACACTTCATTCAGAACTTCAGTATTCGAATCTGCTCTTATATTGTTGGTTCTAATCTGTTCCAAATTAAGGACATGTACATTTCGAGAAGGCACAACCCACGATGTTGAAGCCAAGTCCTTCAGTTCTAACCCTTTGTTCTTTAGTGTGACTTCGTTCATTACTTCGGTCACGCTTCAGAACCCTTCGTTGGGATCAGCCCATAACAATTGGAGTTACCTCCATTTAGGGAGATAAATCATGAGATCAAACTAATTGATCCATCGAAAGTGATTCAATATAGGACTCCTCGATGTCCTGAATCACTTAAAGAACAATTGGTTGATAAAATCAATCAATATATTACAGCTGGATGATGGTGACAAACATCAACACACCAAGCTGTACCAATGCCTTGTATTGCTAAAAAGACAGGCAAATTGAGAACTGTGTTTGATAAATGTTTACAAAACGAAAATACAGCAAAGGATGTAACTCCTTTTCCTGACCAAGACATGATTCGTAATGATGTGGCCAGGTCTCAAGTTAGATCAAAGATTGATTTAACTGAAGTGTATGGACAGATACACATTGTGGATAGAGATGTAGATAAATCTGCATTTTCCACAATTTTCGGGACTTATGAAAGTCTTGTGATGCAGATGGGTGATTGTAATGCTCCATCTACATTTCAGTGTTTGATGACAATGATATTCATCAAACAAGTGGGACGATTTATCCATGTTTATTTGGATGATATATTTGTGTTCTCAATGTCAATAGAAGAACATGAAGAACACTTAAGTCAAGTGTTCAAATTATTACGTGCAAATCATTTATACCTAAGTAAAACTAAGGTAGATTTGTACTCGGAAAGGATGGGCTGCCTTGGACATATAATTGATGACCAAGGTATTCATGCTGATACAGATAAGCTGTATTGTATTCATAGCTGGCACACACCAAGAAGCTACAATGAAATTCCGCAATTTGTAGGATTATGCAATTATCTGGCATTATTTTTACCAGATATTTCAGCATATACCAGCCCTTTAACTGGTATAAACAGAAATAACCATCCGTCTGAATGAACTCCATTTCTGGATAAGTGTTTTAATTGTATAAAACACATGGCGACCAAGCACTTAATATTAAAAGTGCTTGATTGGAATTCACCATTAGATATATGGGTGGTGATTGATGGTTCCAACTTCTGTGTTGGAGGATATATCGGACAAGGAAGAATGGAATACTTGTCTGTAACAGCTATAGACTGTTATATCAATATATATATGTATTTAGTATAGTATATATCTAATAACTAATATACAATATTAGTTATATGTGCTACATCAGAGATGTAGCTATAATTAGTGTGGACACCATATGTGTCCACAATGGTCTGTATTTAGCATGCCGGCACATTAGGTGCCAGCATATATCTTTTTACCATACACCTGTATACTACCTACTCTATAAACTTGAGTTCAGTTAGTTTAGGTGTGATATTGAGATATAAACACATTATATTGTCACCCTGCTGGATTTCTATCAAAGAAATTCACTTCAGCACAGCAAAATTATCGGACTCATAAACATGGAGCCCTACAGTCTGTATTTAGCATGCTGGCACATTAGGCGCTGGCATATCTCTTTTTACCATACACCTGTATACTACCTACTCTATAAACTTGAGTTCAGTTAGTTTAGGTGTGATATTGAGATATAAACATGTTATATCTTTTTTAACTTTCTCCCGAAAGTTCGGTATTCAACAGACAACATAGTTGTACAGTAGTACTTGGTATTCAATGGGCACAAGTGCGCGGAAGTACCATGGGTTAGGACTACAGAACCCCGAAAGTTCTAATATTCATACACAACTTGTTGTGTGATTAGTATTTGGTATTCAACGTGCCAGACAGCACGGCAGTACCATGGGTTTGAACTAGAATGTCAAAACCGTTAATTATTTGTAGTTCTACAAATAATTACATAGACCACGATGAGTCACAACCATGGTCACAGGAGAACGCGGGCAGAAGAGCTACCCGCGATGGATGTTGAAGACAGTGAGCCCACTACGGGGGATTTGACGAATTCCCCATCCCGCTCTGTTGACCCCCAACAGAGCCCACGAGTGCTCACACCGGAGCACCCGGATGAGCCACATGCGCAAGCATATGGGTCGCCGACTGCACCCAGCAGGGTACAGTCACCTAGCAGAGTGGTCAGGCCTTCCCACACTGCCACTCAAGGTCTGAGCCCCAGCTGATTGGCAGGAGCTTCAGGAACTGCCCACCGGGGCAGTCCATCCCCACCAAGAGTGGCTTCTATCACAGCCACTCAGGGACACTATTCCCCTCGGGGAATAGAATGCAGATCAGAGTCACACAGTGACCCTGGCCAGGTATCTCCTACCAGAGGAGATACCGAGGAACACTTCATTATCCCAGCTAGTGAAGTGGGAATACTCTGCCAGGAGTATTTAGAGTTCATAACTCTGAAGGACAACGCTGAGGTTTTCCTTGCTGAAGCCATGGAGGCTACAGAGCAGCTGAATACAGTATTCAGCTGAGTCAGGGCATCCATGAATAGGATTTCCCCGAGAATGAAGGAACTATTTATAGTTCCTGTCAATCAAGCGTCAGGGAAGACGCTTGAACCTGGTAATAACCGGGCACATGACAAAGCAGCTGCCAAGACAGCTACTCAGCGAATCATAGACCAGACATCTATGATAGAGCCAGTTCCTGTATCAGGAGCTGAGGAACACGCAAGGACCACTTGGTCTTGCGTCCCTGGTGACCAGTACTCCTGGACACCTCTCTCCCGGGATATTCGCAAGAATATCACACACACTGCTCGGGGTGAGCAGAGTGACGACTCACAGCCGAGGCACAGCTGTGAGGCGCATACAGTGTATGCAAGTGACACCTGTGAGGAACGTGTGATTGATCAGTCACACATGCAATTTGCACGTGACATACACATGACCGAAGGCACACGTGTGAACTAACCAGAGTCCATGCGACTGAGACACGACGCGTCTCCCATTAACACTCAGCGTGAGCCGGTGAGTGTTAATATGCGTGACAGACCTAGTCTGTCAGCCAATCAAGTGATTTGGGGAATACCTGAGTCAATTGAACACTCCTGGCATTCAATAACTGATCCTCAAAGCATTGACATGAATGCTTTGAGAGAAGAGATCAAGGAAACGATCTCGGCAACTATCAAAGAGAAGTTGTGTTCTGATGCAGACAGTGTTACCACTGTCTCTCAATCCATGCAGGCACTGGACGCAAATGCCCAGTACTGGAGTGACCTTAACAATAAGGCTGTGAGGCATAGCCGGAGAGCTCTTGAGCTACAACTCAAGCTGGCTGAGGAAAAGGTGAATAACCTTTTACATGAGGAAGCGCCTGAAGAGGCACTTCTGGAGGCTGCTCAGGAAGCGCAAACTATACACTTCCAATTAGACCAGAACTCGTGATTGCATGAAGCTGGTTTAATGCCTGAACAACAAGTACGGTTCAGTGCTGATACTGGAGGGAATGTTGCCAGCCCTTCCAGGAATTATGGGCCCAACCCCATAAGTGAGCCACATATACCTCTATCTGAGGTAAATTTACCATTTGGCTGACAAAGCACTCCTGCTTTGTCTATCAATGCACAAATAGATGGTGCAGTGGTCAATATGATGTCTGAATACAGTGATATTCAGCAGATGGTGAGGCAGGCATTAAAGAATGCCTCACATGAGGAGGAGCCAGAAAAGTCATTTCTGGCCAAGGCCAGTGTTAAGATGGGGAACCCTCCCACTTACAACAGTGAGCGCAACCTCGAGAAATTCAAGACTTGGGTTGCAAATGTACTTCAATATGTGTCGATGTACAACCTGCTTGGACCTCGAGCAGGTAAGATCCAAATCCAATCCCTGAGTCAATGTCTCGTTGATGAGGCCCAAGAATGGTTCTACTGGCAGGTAGAAAGGTTTGATCGAGAGATCAAACACTGGGACCTGGAATCCATCATGATGGGACTCCAGAAGTGGTTCATGCCGACATTGTTGCTGAACAAAGTGGCAGTCAATTATGACCACCTCATGCAGGGTAATATGACCATGCAACAACTCCATCAGGAGTTGACTAAGTAGGCAAAACAAATGGTTGAGTTGCCAAATGCATATTCCTATAGACAAAGGTTTATGGATGCGTTAAAACCTAGCATCAGGGAAGAAGTCCCGGGTAAAGGTTTTAGTGCTGAGTTCACCAAGATTGATGTACTCGTGGAACAAGCTGTAACACTTGATAATGCCAAGCATTATACTTCAGGCTACAATAGTAGCTATGGCAGTGCTTATTTGCATAAGCCTTCTACTGCTGCATCCAATCGTGTGCAGCAGACTACTACTCAGAACAAGAGTAGTAATGCAAATGCTGGTTCATCCAACCAGCATAGATCTGGAAATAACTCTTTCCAGACCAGGTCAACAACTCAGTTGTTGTCGGCAGGGGGGGGGAAATGTGAGAAATAATAATCCCACATATAGTAGAAACCCAGTAAAATCAGGTAATACTGTAAATTGACCTACCCAAAGCAATCCTATTAGGACTGCTGCAAAAGCAAACAGCCAGGTCATATTCGACCTAATTGCCCCTTTCCTGACAAGGATAGGAGGATTGCAGGAGCAAGAATTGAAGAAGTTATTCTTGAAGAAGATGAAGGTCAAATTGAAGAATTTGTCAAGTATGCTCCTCATCCTGAGGAGCAACAGGAGTTTGAAGATCAACCTGAAGAGGATGATCAACAGTATCATTTTGATGATGATGAATATGAAACAAGATCCATTGACAATGATGTTGTACATGTCAATGCAGTCATCAAAGCTTCAGGCTATAATGAGCATCACCAACTCTATGGAATTAGAGTCCAGGAAGCAGAGACTGATCTGAGAGTCTCTGCAGTGGTGCCGACAGGAGGCAAGGAACAACCTGTCTATGACCATCGAGCAAGGAAGAAGGCTCATCCTTTACCTACAAGAGGTAAAGAGAATGAAACTATATCTGTGTTTTGGGATATAGGAGGAACAAAGGCCCACTGCCTCTTAGACAGTGGGTGTGAAGGAATCATGATCTCCAGTGATTTCATGAGAGCCAACAAACTTCCCAAGTTTGAATTGGAGAAGCCAGTTATTCTTCAATTGGCTTGTGTGGGAAGTAAGTCCACTGTTCAATATGGACTTACTACCAAAATACTTCTCGACAAAGAGAAGTATGATGAATATTTCGACATCGCTAATGTCAATTACTACGATGTTATATTGGGAACTCCATTCTTGCGTTGGTTTGAAATCCTATTGGATTTCAAACACAATCGTGTTCAGATGGGTAAACTTAGTTTCCCCAATAGGTTTGGCAGTATACCGCCAACTGAAGCAGATGAGAATGAAGCTCATCTGCAAAAGGAAAAGCCTAAGGCTCTTCCTGCTCCCACTTTGAAATGAAGCCAGGAGGGTGAGACTAGTAAAACCTTACCAATAGTCTCACCATCAGCTGTTGCTACCTATGGAAGCAGCAGCACAGGAAGTAGGAGAACTGAACAGTGTATTTATGGTGTTCAGAGGAGAATAACACTTTCTGAAAGTGATATTCCTGTGTTGAGAGAAGCCTGGCAGAACAGGTATTCGGATATATTTGGAGATATCCCTTTGGAGTTACCTCCATTTAGGGAGGTAAATCATGAGATCAAGTTAATTGATCCATCGAAAGTGATTCATTATAGGACTCCCAGATGTCCTGAAGCACTTAAGGAACAATTGATTGATAAAATCAATCAATATGTTACAGCTGGATGGTGGAGACAGATGTCCACACAACAGGCTGTACC